>JADRCC010569936.1:0-10390 GCA_019843855.1 Hylomyscus alleni | reverse complement strand
ATATAAAATATTTAAGTTCAAAGTGATTAAATAACTCACAAGAATATCTCAATTTTGCCTTTATGTACTGTTATTTTGTGAAAACCCTATAGAAAAGTTTTACTAATGAGGTAAACTTATTTTTCCAACCATTGAGAATAATTAGCCTATATGATGTCTCATCATTCTTTAATTCTTCAATATTCTCCTATCTCCAAATCTTCAGATATAAATGTAATCTTCACTTCTCATTTAGGGAACTTAACTTCTCTTTGCAGAGACCACAATCAATCAAAGTGCAGTGTTGAGCCTAGGCCAACGATTACAGCTACAAAACAATCTACACCTAAGGCTCAAGGAACACTGCAGAAGGGGTAGTTAAGCGCAGAGGACGAGGGAATTTTCTGTGATACTGTGTCTCCCAATATTTTAAGAAGCTAGACCCATGAAATCTAACCAATATGGCTGCCCAAACTTAAGTTTATCAAGGACAACACTAATGAACATACCAGAGAGGACAGGGATAAAAACTCCATGAGGCCTCAACCCTCTGCAAAAACTAAAGACAACTGAAGAAAGCTGGGAGCAGGAAAGGTGGTCTTCCTCAGGGAAGAGCACACCAATCGGCTGCTCAATGCCCAGTGGTAAGTCCTGAAAACATAAATACAAGTAACACTCTATGGACTTAACAGGTTATATTTAGAAATGTGTGTGGAAGGAAAACAGACATCTTTTAAAAGTTTTAAAATTTGTTAATGAAGATTAAAAAAGGTTTATATCTTCCAATGTCATACGTTGAAATCAAATAAAACTCACTATGGAACATTAAAATGCTTTTCATAATTAAACTTTGTACATAAATATAAATAAATTCTTTAATTTCTTTATAAAATATACTGTTATGAAAACCATCTCCAAAATTAAGAAATTATGAATCAATCTCCAACAATGCAAAAACAACACGGCACATCAACAATGACAATATTTGTTCAATGTTCTTACTATTGCCGCTTCTGGGTCTCTTCTCAGCAACTAATACTAAAGCCTATGCTTATTTGGGTTTATACACGCACACGGGTTTATACACGCACACTTCTGAATTTGTCTCATCCATACCTAAAGAATGAGTTCACAAAATACCACATTTCCAAGTCAATGCTATTACAGATAGCATTTTGGCAGTTTATTTTCCCACTTACACCTCCTTTCTCATACAACAAAAAAACCTTGTTTCCCATTATCTTTAATGTAGATTTACTCAATCAGACTCCTTATACGTAATCAACCTTTCCTGAGGGTAACCTTCCTAACACTGACAGTCTTCTTATTATCCATTTGGTCTTACTATTCTTCCCCTCACTTCTCCATGTGTCTATCTAGTCATCTAGTGAAGCTCTCACTCCTCAGGCCTAGCACCCTGTTTACAAGCATATCCTCTATACCTACTATCACCTGACAGTCCATATAACATCTCCCTAAAATGACTACTTCCCTCTAATGCTCCAGCTCTAAAACCTTGTACTTAAAGACACATTTATGATTACTAATCATAGTATGACACAGCTGAGACATTGCACTCAGGTATTTCCCTTGCATGGACTCTTCCCCATCCCAAACAGAGCTTCAACACATACAATATCAAGCTGTACTTCTAAAATAGATGTCCTCCTACACTTCTGCTACTTACTGGGGTCCTAAGCTCATATGCACTAAATCTCACTCCAAATCAATGTCCTTCTCATCCTATCTTGCCGAAGTTTGAACTCTCTTTCTGAGAGCAAAAGAGCCTCTGCTATCCCAGGCCACCCTCTTCCAGAGGTACCATATTTGTACTTAGGCTCTAACATCCTGCAACAGCATGCTCACTAATACAGAAATGCTTCAACTCAGGTGGCTCAGCACATCAGGCTTTGACAACCTTGTAACTTTTACAGGACATAGCTCTGTCAATACACCTCACTACTGTTGTTTGGTCTTATGTGATACTTCGAGTTCCGAATAATCAGAAGAAAAAGAGAAAGTAGACATAGGATAACCTGATGGCATTTTTCAAAACATAATCACCAGCAACTAGGCTAATATAAGCACCTATAATCAAACCTAATGAAACTAGTAATTTACTTTTCAAAGTATAGTTGTTTTTCAATATCTTTGGAGAACTGGTTTTAAGATCCAGATAGATAGTTTATTATTTAGGGGGGAAAGGGTGTAATTTCTCCTCAAGTCCAAATGAATCAAAGACCTCAACATAAAGCCAAATACACTAAACCCAACAGAAGAGAAGTGGGGAACTGCCTTGACAATACTGGCATAGGAGACAAATTCCTGAACAGAATGCCAATGGCCCAGGCACTAAGATCAACAATTGATAAATGGGACCTCATGAAACTGAAAAGCTTTGTAAAGCTAAGAACACCATCAATAAGACAGAACAGCAGGCTACAGATTAGAGAAAGATCTTTACCAACCCTAAATGTGACAGATGTCTAATATCCAAAATATATAAAGAACTCAAAAAACTAGACACCAACAAACAAAAAGGTGTACAGAGTTAAAGAATTCTCAACAGAGAAACCTTGAATGGCCAAGAAGCACTTAAAGAAATGTTCAAAGTCCTTAGTCATTGGGAAAATGCAAATCAAAATGACTGAGAGTCCACCTTACATCCATCAGAAAGCCTAAACAAAAGCTCAAGCAAAACTCATGCTGGTGAGGATGCTAGAGCAAGAGGAACTCTTCCATTACTGGGGAGAGTGTAAACTTGTACAATCACTTTGAAAATCAATTTGGTGGTTTCTCAGAAAATTGGAAATAGTTCTATGCCAAGACCCAGATATACCATTCCTGGGCATATACCCAAAAGATGACCCATTATACCACAAGACCATGGTCTCCACTTTGTTCATAGTAGCTTTATTCATAATAGTCAGAAGCTGGAAACTCAAATGTTCTTCAATTGAAGAATGGAATACTACTCAGCTATTAAAAACGAAGACATCTTGAAATTTGCAGGCAAATGGATGGAATTAAAAATATTATCTTGAGTGAGGCAAGACATACCCAGACAGACACCCACGGTATGTACTCACTGATCTGTGGATATTAGCTATGAAGTACAGGATAACCATGCTACAATCCTTAGACAAAACAAAACTAAGTAATAAGGTGAGCCTCAAGGAGGATGTGTGAATCTCACTCACAAGGGGGAATAAAATAGACATTGTAGGTGGAGGAAGGAAGGGAAATGGGGTGACAGGTGATGAGGGGAACAAGAGAGAGATGGAGATCAGTTGTGGGGAGAGGGAGATCGGTGGGGGGCATCTCTGGGACTAGCTGGAGACCTGGGATGGAGGAAGTTTTCAGAGATTCCTGGCCAGGGATATGGAGACTAAAGTGGCCACCTCCTGTAGCCAAGGCAGGACTTCCAGTAAAGAGAGGGGGACATCAACCTACCCACAAAACCTTGAACCCAAAATTTGTCCTGCTTACAAGATACATAGGCAATAAGATGGAGCCGAGATTGAGAAAAGGGCCAACCAATGACTGGCCCAATTTGAGACCTATCCCATTTGAGCCAACTCTGACACTATTAATGATATTCTGCTATGCTTGCAAGCAGGAACCTAGTATAACTGTCTCCTGAGAGGCTTCATCCAGCAGCAGATGGGTGCAGATGCAGAGACCCACATCTAAACACCAGGCAGAGCTCAGGGACTTGTGTGGAATGGTAATGGATAGGACTGAGCAAGCCAAAAGGGTCAAGGACCCCATAAAAAAGACCTACAGAGTCAACTCCCCTGGACCTCTGAGGGCTCACAGAGACGGAACCACCAAGCAAAGAGCACGCAGGGGCTGGACCTAGGCCCCTTACATATTTGTGGCAGATATGCAGCTTGGTTTTCAAGTGGGTCCCCAAACAATTGGAGCAAGAGCTGTCTCTAGTCTGTTGCCTAACACTGGATCCCCTTTCCCCAGTGGGGCTTCCTTGCCTGGCCTCAGTGGGAGATGCTATGCTTAGTCCTGCTGTAACTTGTTGTCCCAAGGCGCGGTGATACCCAAGAGGAAGGTATAATGGGGGGAGGGGGACTTGTGAAGATGGGACTGAGAGGAGAGAAGGGAGGCTGCAACCAGGATGTAAAAGTGAGTAAGTAAATAAATTAGTGAAAAAACACAGACCTAGTTAATATTTATTCATTAAAGAACTTTTAAAACAAGGTTTTTCAGAATACTAAAATTAAAAAATTTTAAATATCCAGAATATGTTAGTTTGTTTTCTACATAGTAAGCATTGCATTGTTTCTGGTATACTTATCTACAGTATCATTGTATCTAATATACTTATCTACCATTTTGCAAAACAGTCCTAAAAACCTGAGTGTTAGAGGTTTTACAACCTTCTCCTTCTTCCTAGTTTCTACCAGGAAGGATGCTTCAATGAGCAGGATTTGAACCTCTCTTCATCCATAGAGAAGGGACATGGCTTCTCTAATCAGTGAATTTAAAAGGAGTCACTGAACAGGCACAGCCCAGTTCTGCTTCTCTTGCTTTGGGGGAAGAGCCACCAAGGGAAAATAAGCCTAAAGAGATGGTATATGAGTGTTCCCCTCAAATGTCTCACAGCCCCTTTATTCTAACTTGTAACTTGGCCCCTATTCACAGTAGAAATTATATTTTTGCCTCCATCTTTCGCCCTGTTTAGTTTTTCAAATTGTTAAAAAGTTCAGGTAGAAAAAAGGATGCAATCTGAATATCCAATGTTTTCATTAGTACATTATAGACTGCACATTTCCCCAGCTTTGACTTAAAACAGCTGCTTCAATTAAGCTTCTTTAAAAAGCAAACAAAAATTAAAGAAAAACCTAAAATTTTATCAACAATGGATGTTTAAAATAAAAAGTAACTGCTTATCTGAATATGCTTACTACATATTAACAAAAATTATCAAAGGTTTGGATTTTTTCCTAGTTAAGACCACAGTTTATACTTGCATTCCTGCTCCACACCCCCTACACTTAGTGATTCCCATGCTAAATATTTTCAGGATATGTTATTTGTATTTGCTTGTACTATCCCTCTCAACTTGTTCTCTAACTCAATTTATACTGCAAACTATAGCCTGCAAAGCCAAATTTATTTTTTATAAAAATAAGTTTTTATTAAAACACAGCTGGGCTGGAGAGAGATGGCTCAGCGGTTAAGAGCACGGACTGCTCTTCCAGAGGTTCTGAGTTCAATTCCCAGCAACCACATGGTGGCTCACAACCATCTGTAATGGGGATCTAATGCTCTCTTCTGGTGTGTCTGAAGACAGCGACAGTGTACTCATATACATGAAATAAATAAATTTAAAAAAAAAAAAAAAAAACCACAGCCATGCTTATTCATTTAACTATTGCTTTTGCAGTACAACAGCAGAGGTGCCTAACTCCAGCAGAGACCAGATGACCCTTGGGAGTAAACTACCAGGCAGAACATCCCTGTAGCATGCTCACATTACATTGTGCTTCTCTAGTATATCTATCACTGACTAGATGGGAAAGGCTACCTACATCTGCCGACCTGACTACTGCTCTAGCTTGGCTTAGCCTAGTATTTACTAACCATTCCTTTACGTTAAAGATTCCTAGTCCTTGCTTTCCCTCCCATGGAACCTAGTCATTTGAGAGCTTTCAATTAATCAATTGTTCCTCCTCTCTTTCCATTAGCTTATAACCTGTCTAATACTTCGCACCCTTAATCATAGTCCAGTCTTTATAAACAAAATCTAAATACAAACCTATTGTAAAAGGTAAGCATTTTAACTCCACCCCCTCACACTCTCTGAAAAGTTCACATTCTTAGGGGAAACAGTTAGGGAGAAGCTTCTGTTCTTTATATTTTACTCAGACTTCGTAAAGAGGAAAAAAAAGTACTAACACTGACAACAGCTTTATATCTGTTCCTTACTGGAATAGAGTGTCTTAGAATTTGTTTTCCACACAGGACCAATCCTCTTGTTCATCTGCCTCATTAGGGTATCTGTGCCTCCTTATATTCAAAAGAGGCCTGCTAGCCCAGCTGTACTTCTGATAGGCTGGTAAGTTAATTCAGTTTAAGGAGCTGAAGGATAAGAAGTATGACACTTACTTTTTTTTTAAATTTAATTTTGTTATTATTTTTTAGTAATGTTTTACTTTTTGAGATTACAAATTATTTCCCCTTCCCTTTCCTCCCTCCAAATCTTCTCAAGCACTCCTACCCTGCTCTCTCTCAAGTTCATGGCCTCTTTTTTCTTTTTTTTTTTGTTGTTGTTGCTGGTGGTGGTGGTGATGGTGTATGTGTTAGTAAATACATAAATACAACCTGCTCAGTCTATATAATGTTACTTGTTAAGTATGTTTTTAGAATTAACCATTCTCCTCCCTCGCTCAGCAGTCCTTACTTGCCTGCCGTTCTTTGTGTAGGGTTGGAGGCCTTGTGAGCTTCTCTTATCCACATTAGCAATGACACCTATTTTTAACCATGGTTCTAAGTCAAATACTTCAATACAACCCTACTTAAGGCTAGTATTTTGATTCTGAATTTTTAAGTCTATGGAAATTCAGAACCCAGTTTGGAAAAAACAGAAATATAACCTCAAACAACTGGCACATAGGACTCAAAAGATTTGATGGTAAACTGAGAGTTGGGGGGGGAAAAATCATACCTTTAAAGTGTATAACAGAATGATGTCATAAATCTAAGAGTTAACTTGATTAAGAAAATATTTAAGTTTCTTTAAGAAATAAATTTAGAATTGGCATTCATTCAATAATTCAAACCAAGTCCATCCCATTTCTTTACTTAATGTATGTCTCATTAAGTAAATTAATGTATATTCTGTTGCTATTAGTTCTCAGCTTAATTAAACTCAATATATACAAGAATTATGGCGATGGCTGAGTCTGTAAAGTGCTTGGTACACAAGCACTAAGACTTCAGTGTGGCTGGGCAGTGGTGGCGCGGCGCACACCTTTAATCCCAGCGCTTGGGAGGCAGAGGCAGGTGGATTTCTGAGTTCGAGGCCAGCCTGGTCTACAGAGTGAGTTCCAGGACTGAGCTATACAGAGAAACCCTATCTCGAAAAACAAACAAACAAAGGACCTTCAGTGTGATGTCAAGGTGGAGCACCAGTGGTTGGAAGCAAGGCTCATGCCTGCAATCATAGATCTGGGAAGGCAGAAACAGGAGAATCTCTGGGGCTAGTCTAACAAGATATGGATATGGGGCTAGTCTAACAAGATATGGATAGTCACTCCTCTTTCAAAAAATGAGGAGAGCAACTTAGGAAGACATCCAATGTTGATGTCTAAGTGCTACATGCATATGCACACACACATATGCATACTATCCTCAAGTGTCTATGCATACATGCATAACTACACATACTTGCTCAGAACAAGATAAAGAAAAAAAAAAGGGATCATGAGTGAGTGATGGGTATTACTGGGGAACTCAGGTCACCAGGCTCATGTGCCAAGTGTTTTTACCCACTGAGCCATTTCACCAGTTCTTAAACCATGCCCTATTTAATATGAGTACATTATCTCCACTTCAACATATTTGAATTACCATCTAACCTGTTACAATACAGTCGCAATGTCCATCACTCCACTGAAATTCATCTAATCAAGATGACCTGGGACCCTCATGTCGCCAAAATATTGCATTCTATGTTTCACATATGTACCAGACTCCTCATCAACAGGTAACAGTCCATCTGGAAAAACTCTTTCTCCTCCCAAATTATGCTAGCTCTCTGTTCTAGTTTCCTGCTTGTCTAAGAGCCTGGCTTTTCAGTATAAACACTGGGAGGAGTGTGAGGTTCCTTTCCCTACTTAGGGAATTTTAACATCCCTTGTCTGGTGCCAAATTCTTTACTATCCAATAGTCTATCCCACGTCCCTAGTTAATCTCATTCACCTGCATAGACTTAAATATCTTTGTGCTCATATAGTTCTTTAACTAATGTCTTTTAAGACTTTTCATTAAGCCAAAAAATAGCCAACACATGAGGAATGGTATTATCACAGTCCCAGAAACTTCCCGGTAAAAGATGAATTATACGTGGTTATAAATTCTAAGAAGGAACAGCATTCCATCTAATCCTTTCTACCATTTATGAAGACTAGTCCCCTGTCTGTCAACAGGTGTGGTAAACATGTGTGGTAAACATGAAGTCTAATGGACAAAGTTACCTCCAATATACACATCTTGCATACACACATTAAGGAGTAAAATTCAAGTTGAATTAATGAAGAAATCTCTCAAGGTATTATTCATAAAAGAATCTAGGGCCAAGTTAAAATTTAAAGGTGACCAAGGATCCAAGGCAGAAGATATAGCTACAAAGATACCCTAGAATTTGGGGACCTACATAATAAATAAAAGCAGATGAAGAGGACTGTTGGTCTAAAGAACCAATATGGAAGGAACTGAATGATAAATCTATGATTAAATAGCAGAATATGGTTAAGAGCTTTTACTTGATAAACAGAGACAAATGAGAGACATTAATGCCTTATCAACTATGAAATCAAAGCAGCTACACAATGACTTACTTTATATTTTAGGTTGTAAGTTACACCAGAAGAAAGTAAAATCAGTAATGCATATACGAATATAAACCAAAACCTTATCTGAATTTGCCCAAGTGCTTTCACTATCACAAAAACTGAATCCAGGAACTATTACAAGGAAAATAACTCGGCAGCAGATTAAAGGAAAAAAAACCCTAACAGGCAAATATAAGCAGGACAAAGTTATTGGGTGTTGCAGCATTTTCTCTGTCAAATCACATTAGGGTAGTGACAGGCCTGTGTTGGACAGGAATAGGGAGGTGGAACTAGAAGTTGAGGAAGAGAGAGGTCAGAGAAAGAAGGGCAGTTTCTTCATCATGGAGTCAGAGGAAGATGAAGATTCAGACCCCTCGGGGTTATAACAACCAGGCTAAGGTTTTTACAAGGTTAAAGTAATTGGGTCAAAATTTGTCTTTATCATTTGGCATTGAAATTATTGTATTGGCATCTTGTAATCGTGATCTTATTATTAGATAAACCAACTGGCATTTTGTAATTGTGATCTTATTATTATATAAACCTGATTAGATAATTAAGCCTTAAGAGTCATGCTTTACCAGGTTCTAGGTGTTAGATGAATAGTTGTAAGGGTGTGTAAAGAGTTACATGTGAGAGAGATGTTGCTGCTAGCTGTGAGAAAATAGCAAGAACCTGCCGGGACTTAGTGTTGAGGCTGGACAGTACTGGCAGCACTAGAACATGATCCAGCGGGAAAGAGAGTTTGTGGGGTAGATTCATTTTAAATATTCAGGCAAAAATTGGCAACTACAAAAGAAAAGCAGATGCAGAAAAAAACAAAAACAAACAAGCAAACCAAGATTATTTTATTCTTTTATTTTCTAACAAACACAAAAATTCTTATAACAAAATTTTTATTTAGCTTAACTAAGAACAATGTGCATTATTTTCTTAATTATGCTTCTAGTAGTAGCAGATTGGATTGGACTCATCATCACTTCCTATCTACATTCTGTTACAAATAAAAACTTTTCAAATGGTTCACTGATTACAAATTTAATCCTAAATATCTACTGTAATAAGGTTCTCAATATTGTAGACTTACATGTTTTGTGCTTGATGAATGCTAGTCTATGTACAATAGATACTTCTTGTCTTAAACATGCTCGGGACATTTACACTACCCAAGGTTGTGAAAATCAAAATTCAAAGCCTATTTTAAATAACAAAGGGTGGAGTATTTCATGTAACTTATTGAATACTATGTAGAAGCACATTGTAAAAGTATCAATTCTTTATCCTAATGAATATGTGGCTAACTAGAAACTGCGGGTTAGAGCTACCACCTGACATATCAGGAATATCATACTGTGTATGGCTTGTCATAGAACACAAAATTCAAAATTTGAATGGTATCTGCTAAGTATGTATCACTTTTATGGCATTATAAAGTATAGAATCTTATGCTTAACCACTCTAAGGGCAACTATATATCTTAAGTAAAGAAGATCATCAAAAAAGAAGACAATGAACACACACAAAGTAGGATATTTTAACTTACTAAGACTTATTAAGGGAAAAATACATATATGACCCAAACGAAACATAGCAAAACAAAAAACTGTATGTATCTTTGTTGTCCCTCCTAAGACTGGACTGAGGCAGAAATAAAGGCCAGTAGTGAAGGTCAAAGGAATATGTAGACACATAACAGAAACTAATCACATGTGCTGCCAAGCTGGAAGGTGGCATACCTGTAGCCAGCCCAAGGCATATGATTCTGAGAGATGAGAGATGACTAAATGGCTAAGAGCACTTACTGCTCTTCAGATGAAATTCACATTCTCCTCTAACTC
>JADRCC010569929.1:0-10594 GCA_019843855.1 Hylomyscus alleni | reverse complement strand
GAGCTGTGCCCACTGTCTATTTTTAGGGCAAAGATTATTCGTGCATATGGGCATCTTGGAATAGATCATTGCTAGGGGTAAGATGGGATATGGGTAGAGATTTCAAACAGCCTTGACCTTAAGTTTCCTGTTCTCAATGAGGGCTGGCATGGGGGGAGAAGGGGGGCTAAGAATGTCCTGAGTTTAGGGGGCATGTAATACAGGGTAACTCCAAAACCATCAGATATTTTTCAGAGTAATAAAAATAGTCTTTCCTTCTAAAAATAGCCTTCTTAGAAATAAGATGCCCGAACTTAATTATAGTCATAAGACATGGATCAAGGTGCCAAGCCCAGAGTTTGTTCTCAGCAAATATTATCTAGTACAACCTTGTACCAGCTCCAGAAAGTAGGATTTCCTGCTTTTACTTGACAGATGAGCACATTGTGGGGCTGAGAATGAATTTATGACTATCGTCCACTTCACTTCAGCTGCTTCGAGCCTCAGGTCTCTGGGGCTGGGAGCTGCAAGGTCTAGCTGCTCTTGTGAATAATGCAAGTTCCCAGCTCACCCAAGCCACAGAGTCACAGTGTTGGGCAGGGGAGGAAATTAGGTTCAAGTTCCCAGGAAACAGGCACATGGCTGTGTGTGGAAACTGTCACGGACACAGAGGAGGACACCGAGGAAGATGGTAGAAGAAGGCGGAAGGAACACTGTCACCACATTGTTTTAGTCTTGACCCTTAGGTGTCCCCACCACCACCACATTGCTTTAGTCTTGACCCTTAGGTGTCCCCTTGCTCTTCCATACTTCTCAGAATGTCTCAGTTAACTTCCCTGTGACCCCAGAGCTTTGTCTTCTGCTTGGAAGGTCTCTCTTTCTCCTCTTCCCTCACAGATGACAGCTCATATGAAGTTGCTTACTCAGGCTGAGCAGCCGCTGGTCTTCTCTTAGAGTTCACCATGGCTGTAACACATTAGCTATATGTTTACAGCTCATATTGGCTTCACCTGTTACACAGTGAGTGCCCTAAAGGCAGTGACTGTGTCTCTTCAGTCAAACTGAGCTTTGTGAGCTTCATCCAATCACAGTACGATAGCTCATTATGCATGTAAGTAAAAGAGAGACAAGCAAATGTTCTTGTGACTTTCACAGCTGTTAGTGTCTAATGTCTACATGATTCCATTATTCAATTGTCCTAGTCCTACACTCAGTCCACAGTTTAATCTTATTGCTTCAAAACATTTGCACACCTTTTGTGTCTCATTGGATTCACAGGTGTCCTAGCCTAATACCCCATGCTTTAGTGTAGCAGGACACCACACATGCAGTTTTCTGGTCTGTGCTTGGCTGTGTGTGTACTTGTGGTGCAGTTCAAAGTGTGCTCTGAGCTCTCTGTACATCCTGGATATTGGCAGCTGAAGTTAGACAATGTCACGCGTCTCATTTCCAGTCTTCTTGGCAAGGTGACAGTGTATTCTTTTGTTGGGAGGCATATATTGTCTGCTTTCTCCTTCCTTCCCTCTTCCCTCTTTCCTTCCCCTCTCCGCTGCTTTCTATTTTCCTCTCCCTTTCTCCTTCCACTCCTCTTGTGCTATTGGCCACAGCTGGTACTGGTGCTTTATTCCTGAATCTTTTAATTCACAGGAGTCTACAAAATGGTGACAGTTTAATTGTATAATTAATTCTCATCATTTATTTTATTAACTTATGTAACTGTTGGGATGTTATAATGGAGAGATGCTTGTCCCCATTTTTGATTTTAGTCACTCAGTGATGTCCCTTCCACAAGAAGACAGAGAGAAATACCTCTGTCTTCACAGTTATTTACCAGTGAATCGGTTCTCAACTTTACATGATCACACCCATGTTTAAAATATCACAAACTCACATATTTACCCATATCTATTGGGTTTCAACTTACTTCAGTCGTTACTACTGCTGAAGTTCAAATTTTTCTTCTCTGAGCACAAGAAGGTATTCAAGTGCACTCCTGAGTACTTTTGGGCTGGATGCCAGTAGTCTTTTATAATATCCCTACTGCCTAGATGGCAGGGTTACAGGCTTACCCTACCCATTTCTTGCATGGAGCAGCATCTGGCCATTTATCTTCTTGTTGTTGAGAAATAGTATTTCAAGACCCTGGTTAAAGCAGGGAGTAGTGGTGAGTGCTGTAATTGTACCCTCAGGAGGCTGAGGCAGAAGGATGTACATTTGAGAATAGGGCACATGATGAGAGCCTGCTTCAAAAAACAAAAACCCAGTCTGGATGCTGGAGGCTATGTTCTCTACTCTAGGCTCATTATACCGAGGCCTTTTAAAGGGGAAGAGTATTATTTATGTTGACTTTAGACTTAACATACATTATGTGTTCACATTGTAATTTCTAATTTATATTCAGAGTTACAGGGAATTTTTCTTAATGTCCTCCATTTCACATTTTTATTTCCTTTCTTCCAATGATTCAAGATCTCTAGGACTCAGGAGATGATGGAATCAGCTCTCCATCCAAACATGTTCACTTTATCCCTTACCACTCACACACAAGCTCCTCAGAATAACAGTTGTTCTACCACCATGACTATGTTTATTGAGAATAGCTAAAAGCTCTTGTAGCATGTGTCTGCATTAGTCAAGGTTCTCCATAGGAACAGACTGACAGAATGTGTGTATAGTGAAAAGATTTATTAGACTAAATTACATGGCATGGACTGGATAGTCACAGCAATGATTGTCTGCTCACTGGAGAGGCTGAGAAACCAGAAGCATACAAAAGGCTAGATGCTTCATTGGATTCAACGCAGAGCTGACAGACTCCTGGAGAGCCACTGGCATCTGAGGAAGATGTCTGCTGTCAGCTAAGGATAGCAACAACAGCATTCACTAGCAAGAGGCAAGCAAACAGAAAGCAAAAGGGTTCTCTTGGACCTCCTTATATTTAGGTTATAACTACAAGACATTTCCACCCCCACCTTCACCCACATTGAATTCAGGGTAAGTCTTCCCACTTCAATTAACCTACTCAAGATAATTCCTCATGGACACACTGGAGGTTAACCTAATCTAGGCAACTCCACACTTATGCCCAGAGGTTTGCCCCATGGGTGATTCTAAAACCTTTCAAATTGATAATCAATATTAATTATTACCCTATTTTCTGTTGTTATTACAGAATGCCACAAGATGGGACAATTTATAAATAAGGGAAGTCCTTTTTTAAATTTTATTTTTTGAGTTGTATGGGTGAGTCAAAGAACATGGTGCTGGCACTGAGTAGGAGCCTCCTGGCTACCTCATGATATGGTGGGGACATCCCGTGATGAAACACAGCCAATACCATGAACTAATGTCATTATGGAGATGCTATTGTCATGACCTCACGCCATTCTAATTGCCTTCCAAAGTCCCCATCCCCAGATATCATGGGCACATGAATTGTAAGATTACATTTCTGAAGTAATGACTTTTTCCATTTGCTGACCAAAATTATAGCTGCTTGTATTATGAATGTTAATTATGCCCCCCCTACCCCCCCAAATAAACTGCTTGCAAGAGAGTGTCTGCACGTGGTTTCTTGGAACCTGCCCCCAGTTGTTTTTGATTGTAAATAAAGATGCTATCAACCATTAGCTGGGAAATTCAGACAGAAGTGGGATTTTTAGGATTTCTCAGGCTTTGGACCCAGAGGAGGAAGGAGATCCACAATGCCAGGAGGGTGTGGAGGGGAGGAGAGGCGCCATGCCTGAAAAGAGTGCAAGACAAAGAGGCATAGCTGCCACGTGAAGGAGCTGGGAGAGCACAGCCCAGAGGGCTGCCCAACTGGGTCTGTAGCAACCAAGATAGAATATAGAATTAGTAGGTAATAACTTGGAATTATCAGTGGGAGATATATCCTAGCAGCATGGAGGTTAACAGTGGCCCTGCTATTGTGCTGTTTAATGAATATTAAAATATAAAGACTATGTATACATCTTTAATTTTGGAACAGAAATCATTGGAGTGGGTAGTAAAACCACTGCTGGGATTAATTAATACTTAATTCAACACCAAATACCCAACATAAAGCTGCTTCAAAAGGCAAAGGTTTACTTTGACTCTGAAATCATGGCAGGAAATGCATGGCACCAGGGGCATGAAGTAGTTGGTCATTGCATCCAAAGTCAGGAAACAGAGAGACACATAAATGCTAGTGTATACAGGCCTCATAAGTGGCAGGATAACGTGGATAGGATCCTCTCTACCTCCGTCTATACCTAGGAGTGATGGCAACGGATCCACAGCCCTCTCTACCCACTCCCTGCAAGCAGAGATCTGGCCTCCAGTGAGTGCTCTATCCAGAGACTCAGGTGAGATCTGCCATTTTCTCTCTGGGACCAGATAGGAGGCACAGGCCTCACAAGTGGCAGGGCAGCCAGACAGGATCCTCTTTACCTCCATCTACACCTCAGAGTGACGGGCGGTGGATCCTCAGCCTGTCACTCCTATACTGTACTACAGAGCAATTGTGATAAAAACTGCATGGTATTGGTACAGTGATAGGGAGGTAGATCAATGGAACAGAATTGAAGACTCAGAAATGAACCCACGCACCTATGGTCACTTGATCTTTGACCAAGGAGCTAAAACCATCCAGTGGAAAAAAGACAGCATTTTCAACAAATGGTGCTGGCTCAACTGGTGGTTAGCATGTAGAAGAATGCAAATTGATCCTTTCCTATCTCCTTGTACAAAGCTCAAGTCCAAGTGGATCAAGGACCTCCACATAAAACTAGATACACTGAAACTAATAGAAAAGAAAGTGGGGAAGAGCCTTGAGCACATAGGCACAGGGAATTTCCTGAACAGAACACCAATAGCTTATGCCCTAAGATCAGGAATTGACAAATGGGATCTCATAAAGTTCTTAAAGCTTCTGTAAGGCAAAAGACACTGTCAGTAAGACAAAACAGCAACCAACAAATTGGGAAAAGTTCTTTACCAATCCTATATCTGATAGAGGGCTAATATCCAATATATACAAAGAACTCAAGAAGTTAGACTCCAGAGAACCAAGTAACCCTATTAAAAAATGAGGTACAGAGCTAAACAAAGAATTCTCAACTGATGAATACCGAATGGCTGAGAAGCACCTAAAGAAATGGTCACCATCCTTAGTCATCGGGGAAATGCAAATCAAAATAACCCTGAGATTCCACCTCACACCAGTCAGATTGACTAGGATAAAAAACTCATGTGACAGCAGATGCTGGAGAGGTTGTGGAGAAAGAGAATCACTCCTTCATTGCTGGTGGGACTACAAACTGGTACAACCACTCTGGAAATCAGTTTGGTGGTTTCTCCGTAAATTGGACATAGTACTACCAGAGGACCCAGCTATACCACTCCTGGGCATATATCCAGAAGATGCTCTAACATGTAATAAGGACACGTGCTCCACTATGTTTACAGCAGCTTTAATTATAGTAGCTTGAAACTGGAAACAATCCAGATGTCCCTCAACAGAGGAATGGATACAAAAGATATTGTACATCTACACAATGGAGTACTAATCAGCTATTGAAAACAATTGATGTATGAAATTCTTAGGGAAATTGATGGATCTGGAGAATATTAACCTGAGTGAGGTAACCAAATCACAAAAGAACACACATAGTATGTACTCTGTGATAAGTGTATATTAGCCCAGAAGATCAGAATACACAAAGTACAATCCACAAACCACAAGAAACTCAAGAAGAAGGAAGACTAAAGTTTGAATACTTCGTTCCTTCTCAAAAGGGGGAATAAAATGCCCATGGAAGGAGTTGAGTAGACAAACTGTGGAGCAGAGACTGAAGGAAGGACAATCCAGAGACTGTTCCACCTGGGGATCCTTCCTATAATCAATCATCAAATCCAGACACTATTATGAATTCCAACAATTGCTGCCTGAGAGTAGCCTGATATAGCTCTGTCCTGAGAGGCTCTGACAGTACCCGACTAATATAGAAGTAGAGGCTCACAGCCATCCATTGAACTGAGTACAGGGTCCCCAAGGCAGGAGTTTGAGAAAGGACCCAAGGAGCTGAAGGGTTTGCAGCCCCTTAGGATGAACAACAATATGAACTAACTAGTACCCTCAGAGCTCCCAGGGACTAAACCACCCACCAAAGAGTAAACATGGTGGGACTCATGGCTCCAGCTGCATATGTAGCAGAGGATGACCAAGTCGGTCATCAATGTGGGGAGAGGTCCTTGGCCCTGTGAAGGTTCTATGCCCCAGTTTAGGGGAATGCCAGGGCCAGTAAGCAGGAGAGGGTGGGTTGGTGAGCAGGGAGAATGGGTGAGGGAACAAGGGATTGTTTTTGTTTTGTTTTTGTTTTATTTTTATTTAATTTTTTCCTTTTTTTTTTTTGGAGGGGAAACTGGGAAAGGATATAACGTTTGACATGTTAATAAAGAAAATATCTGATAAAAATGAATTAAAAAAAGAAAAAAAATCACGGCTAATTTCTCTGGGTTCAAGTATTCTCTATTTTCAGGAGCAAGAGAGAGCTGGTTACAACAAAGCCATAACCCAAGCCTGAAGGACAGATAGTATTAGTTCTAGCGAACCAGGTGGTGCCAAGAGATGATTGGTGCAGCAGGATGGAAGGATATGGGGAGAAGGGTATGGGTATTAACATATGAAAAAATTAAATCAGAAGAATTGGAACCTCTTCACCCACCCATCAGCTACATGTAAAGAATTGGGATGTGCAGAAAAAAACCTGAGCTCTCCAAACATGAAAATGCTGGTGCTGTATAAATGACCCATGAAGTCACATGATGCTCATGATTGGGGTCAGTATACTTCCTAACCTTTGCCAACTGTCTTGCTTATTTCTATTCTCAGGAGTACCTTTTTCCTTTTTAAATAAACCACTTATATCACTATTAATTTATATTTGATCCAGTTCTGGTAAGTCCCCTCTAAACTCTCTATCTCTGACTGTGGGACAGGATGGTCCCACAGGACTGGCTGCTTTCTTTCTCACATGGGGCCACAGAAAATGACAGAGTTGATGTGCTATTTTTCTGTTTGTGACTACATCTACATTGCCTTGAAAAGAAATGTGGAACTTGCTCGTGTCTCCACAGCTGTGCTGTCTAAACAGCATTTTTTTCCAGCATCACTTAGGATGTCAGTGTTTCATAGGAAACTGGACAGATCATCAGAAAGATCATCAGAAAGTGGATTGCCACGTGTATCTTTTTCCAGCTGAGTTCATGGCAACTTAAAAACATGACACAAGGCAGTTGACTGAGTCTACCAGGAAGGAGAGTTGGAAGGAAAGGAGAAATGGGGTTTCCAGCCACATTTGTGTTCATTCTAACGTTCACCTTTCTGCAGTAAATTGAGTCAGAAAGAGCATATAAACTTTACAAATTTACAAATGGGTAAAGCCATTTCCCATGTACCTAGTCTCCTTAAATGAAGCCTTTGAAAACTGTGAGCCCAAACTCATTTTACTCTGCCCTCAGAATTCAACTGTAAAGTAAAAAAGCATAGGGGTTGGCAAGCTCTGGCACGAGGAACAGATTTTGCCTGCAGTTGATTTTTGCTAGGACATCACACACTCATCACTGGTATGCTCACCGTGGCTGGTCTGGTGCTGTGGCAGTGAAGTGTCATCAATGGAGACTCTGAGTTTCAGATGTGAGGCTGTCTGGTGGTGACATCTGCCACCTAAATGTTTGCCAAGGTTGATTTTGCTAATCTGATTATCAAGGAGAATGCTGCTTCCTTCCTTCCTTTCCTTCCTTCCTTCCTTCCATTCTTCCTTCCTCCCTCCCATCCTGCCTTCCTTCCTTCCCTTCCTTCCTTCCTTCCTTCCTTCCTTCCTTCCTTCCTTCCTTCCTTCCTTCCTTCCTTCCTTCCTTCCTTCCTTCTTTCCTTCCTTCCTCTCTTCCTCCCTTCCACCACTGAGTGTAAGCATCCCAGGCTGACCTTGAACTTTCAGTTCTCTTACCACAGCCCACGAATATCTGAGATTATATACCAGGTTTCTAAGTAGTACTTGAGAGTCAATGAGATGGCTGAGTATGTAAAGGAGCTTACTGCTAAGCTGAGTAACCTAAGTGTGATTCATGGGATGGAGAGAACTAGTTCCTGTCAATTGTTCTCTGACTTCCGTGTACACACAGCATAAGTAAATATATGCACGTCATCTTTTATATGAGTGTCACTTATTTTTTTTACTACAGGTAAATATTTTTTGATGTATAAAAATAATAAATATTATTTATTCCCTATTGATAAAATACCTTACAAAGAAATATAAAAAAGGGCACCATTTCACATTGCTCATAATCAAAGTACCCTATGTAAATGTATGAACATGTCATAATGTGCTAATTTGAATGAAAACATCCCCCATAGTTTCATAGTGAGGAGGTATGACCTTGTTGGAGATTGTGTGTCACTGGGGGTAGGCTTGGAGGTTTCAAATGCCTCCATTTGAAAAAAATCCTAGTGTTGCTTTGTTTTCCTGCTTCCTGACGATCTAGATATAGAACTTTGGGCTCATTCTTTAGTACCATGTCTGCTTGCTCGTTGCCATGCTTCTACCTGGACCAAATCTCTGAAACTATGAGCCAGCCACAATGCAATACTTTCTTTATGAAGAGTTGCCTTGGTCATGGAGTCCCTGAACAGCAATAGGAACCCTAAGACACATAAAACACAATGTTGGGTGCAATTAATAATACATTAATTTTTTTAAAAGGATACACATTTTCATTTGTTTGTTTTGCTTCTTGGTGCTTAGGTTGAACTCAGGCCATTGCATATGCTAGGCAAGCACTCTACCACTGAGCTGCAGCCCCAGACTAAAGTTTTTAAATCATAAAAGAAAGATACACATAAGAATGTTACCAGTGATTATTTCAGTGGTTTTGAATATGCTTTCATTCTTTGTTACTAATTTTATAATCATGTAAATGGAATGTGACACTTGTCCCTCTCAGGAAAAAAATTAAACGATGCTTTTGTATTTTTTCATTTTTTGAGAACAGAGAAAATTAAATGTACTGAGGATTAATTAGTATCATAATCCTGAAAAAGGAAGATTCAAACAGTCTGGAAGATAGGCCCCAGGCTTTCCCACAGTGGCAGCAGTGGTATAACTAAAACACAATACAGTGTAGGTTCACAGTTTTGTCAGGTGATACAACTAATACTGGCTAAGAGTATGTGGTCTAGAAAGAGAGAGACCCGGTATGATTTTGTTGATTGGAGAAGGGCTCTGTTGAACAGGAAGTCAGCAGAGATTAACAATATGCTAAGATCACTCACCTGGAAAGGTAGATTGTGAGTGACTGTGACCTAGATTAAAACTGCAGCTGTGGACTTGTCTGGGCCTCTGGAATCCATTTTCAGTGCCCTGAACTGTGGGGTGATGGACCACGAGAGGAAGTCTGGTAAAGTCTAGCTGGGGCTTGAAGCCCCAGAAACCAAGAAGGGATGGTAGGAGCTTCACCTGCTCCGGACTCCAGGCCCCTGCCATATAGCCACCCCCTCCCCAAGAGAATTGTGACTACCAGTCATGTGGGGCAGCACCTGCAAGTACCTCCTCTTGTAGATGAGGAATCTCTGGTCAAGCCAATAGGAAGCACCTGTTGTCAGACCCAACCCACCCCAAAACTGTATATAAGATCCTATCCAGAAGGAATAAAGGTGTGTGAGAATTACTTTGTCATCTGAGAGCATCTGTCACAAGAGCTGTAACACTGCCTGGGAAGAGAATGCGCTCCTTAAACTTTTACCACCAGAAACTCCCCTGCATTCTGCTCACTAACCAGCCCCCACTTCCTCCACTGGCTCAGCTTGTCTCAGCTTGTCTCAGCCAGGCTCAGCCAGGCTCAGCCAGGCTCAGCCAGGCTCAGCCAGTGCAGCATCTCAGAGGAGGCAACAGCAGCCCTGGCAGTAGAGGAGGCAGAGGCACATTCCCCTCGCTCCTCATGCCATTTCCTCTTCACTTGAACCCTCCCACTAGGCAGGGCCAGAGGTCTCTGAGGATAGCCAATGCAGTTCCATTTTGATTTGCTTTCCTTTGACACCTTTAATCTAGTATCTTTATTGAAGTCTGATATTGAAGTAATTTATGATTCAGTAATTTCTCATTCTGTTAGAATAAAAACCAAGAATCTTACTTTGTGAGCAAGAAGCAAGATTACAAACTTGTTTCCATCTCTTTCTTGCTTCCTCATCTCCAGTTACATGTAGCTTTTTCTGCTTCTTGACTTTACTTTTTTTTTTCTCATATCAAGGAACTTTGTACAAGCCCTTTCCTCCCCTCAGCTCTTATCTTATTAGCTCTGACTTATGCTTTTGATTTCAATTCCAAGGATAGTAACCTAAATCAACCTTCCTTGACTCTCTGGACAGTATCTGGCCTTCCCGTCTGCAGTACATTTAGACTCTGTGTCTTTTACTTTATATCATTCTCATATATTTAAATTCCATATTGGCATGGAGATTAATTCAGGCAATTTTACATCTTTGCTATCTTGGAAAATACCCAATGTATTCAGGGTGAAGGGTTTAGGGCACTACTTCAAGTAGTCAGGGTGAAGGGCAGGTTTTAGACACTTT
>JADRCC010569927.1:0-15388 GCA_019843855.1 Hylomyscus alleni | reverse complement strand
TGGCCCATAGAGGATGGGTGCACATACACAAACACAACCTATTTTCACGATACCTTTTGTTCAGTTGCTTCCCCAACCTCCTTTTTTCTTTTGAGACAGGGTTTCTCTAAATAGCCCTGGCTATCCTAGAACTCACTGTGTAGACCAGGCTGGCCCCAAACTCAGACCCCACCCCACCCCATCCCCATTTCCTTCCTCTTATTACCAACTAACATTATCTTTAAAGGGATACAGGACACACCAAAAGCTGGTGTGTTACCCACCTTTTGAAGGCCATGCTTACAGATCCACAGTTTGCGAATCACATACTTAGATCATTGACAAACGATATAAATATAAAGCATACTGTGGGGGGTGGTTTAATTGTCAGTCTGATGCAGTCTGCAATCAGCTGGAAAGAGTCTCAATGAGCTTTGTCTAGATCAGCCTTCTTAACACTATGGCCCTTTAATACAGTTCTTCATGTTATGGTGACCCCCTCCCAGCATAAAATTATTTTCATTACTACTTCATAACCGTAATTTTGCTTCTGCTATGAATTATACTTTAAATATCTGCATTTTCTGATGCTCTTACAAGACCCTTGTAAAAGGGATCACAACCAATAGGTTGAGAACCACTGGTCTACGTCAAGTTGGTCTTTGATCATATCTGTGAGATTTTCTTTCTTTTTTTTTTCATTAAAATAATTTTGCATACAATATATTTTGATTGTATTTCCCCTCCCCCAATTCTTCCAATATCTTCCGCACACCTTCCTATCCCCCCCCAAAAAAATCCCCAAAAAACTCACAAAAAATTGAAATCAAAACAAATAGGTGAAAGGCCAGTGTTAAACTGGGGTTGCTGGAGGCAAAGGAAGCAGACAGACATCTCCAGAAGCAGAATCGTTCTTTAATCAGAACTGAAGGGCCACAGCCTCTCTGCGAAGTGAGTCTCTGCACAAGGCCCAGCGCTCTTGAGGAGTTAAAGGGCACAAAGGGGGAAGGTTTGGGGATGGACAAGTCCATCCGCAGGTCAATATCCTACAATCAGAAGCAATAGACACCATCCAACCTGGTGTGTGGAGCTCCTCATTAGAAGCTTCCACAGGCATTGTCTATTACATTAACTTTCCTATCCCCAGCTTCTCGGTCTACTGGAGCGTTTTATGTAATTCACCTTTCACCCAATAAGACAAAATAAAAACAACATAAAATGAAACAAAGAATCTACAAAAGCACCATTGAGTTCGTTTTGCGTTGGCCATCTGGGGGCTTCCCTAGAATACACTAATACACCCACCCAGTGAGACTCCATTGGTAAAAGAACTGATTTTCAACTTCTCCAGCAGGCATCAGTTGCAGATAACTTCTGGGTTAGAGGTGGGAGCCTGTGTCCACACCCCATCGAAAGATTTTCTTAATCACATTAACTGGTGCGGGCAGACCCAGCATAAAAGTCGTCAAAGCCGTTCCTTGGGTTGAGGTCCCAGATTGTAAAAGAGGAGAAAGAAAGCTGACCGTTAGCACGCATGAACCTGTTGCTCTCTGCTCTCGACAGTGTACATGATGTGCCCAGCCATGTTCCTGCCTCTGTGACTTCCCTGCTCGAATGGACTATAACCAGACACTGAGCTAAAGTAAACACTTTCCTCCCTAAATTCTTTTTTTTTTTTGGGGGGGGGGGTTCAAGACAGGGTTTCTCTGTGTAGCCCTGGCTGTCCTGGAACTCACTCTGTAGACCAGGCTGGCCTCAAACTCAGAAATCTGCCTGCCTCTGCCTCCCAAGTGCTGAGATTAAAGGCCTAAATTCTTGTTTCAACTTGTCTTGTAGATCAAGGAACTTTATCACATGATCAAAATTGAAATTAGGACAAATGGCAAGGCCCACGCAGGTGGTGCTCAGTGGAGAGCAGAGTGAACTCACACAGAAAGCAGACTCAGTAAGAGAGAGGGTAGTGGGTTAGAGAGATGGTTATGAGCATTTGTTGCTCTTGGAGAGGATCCAGGTTCGATTCCCAGCACCTACACAGTGGCTCACAACCATCTTTCACTCCAGTTCCAGAAGAACCAATAGCCTCGTTTGACCTCCTCAGGCACTGGGCACACATGTGGAACACATATCCAAATGTAGGCAAAATACTCATACACATGAAATTTAAAAATCTAAAAAGAGGGAGAGAGGGGGCAGGAGTCTAGAGAGATAGTCAAGTTGGTAAGGTGCTTGCAAGGCAAGGATTCTACTTAAGTAGATCTCCAGAACCCACATAAAGAGTTGGCATGGTGGCACATCCCATAATTCCAGCACTGGGGAGGCAGAGACAGAAGGATCTCTGTGGCTCCCAGGCTAGCCTGTTAGCCAATTCAGTGTGCTGCAGGCCAGTGAAAGATGGTGTCTCAAAGGAAGAGGATGGCACCTGAGGAATGACATGAAGGAAGTTGTCTTCTAGCCTTAACATGGAGGAACATGCACATGCATATACAGGTATACACACACACACACACACACACACACACGCACACGCACACGCACACGCACACGCACACACACACACACACACACACATGCACGCATGGTGCAAACACCAACATGTGCACAAAAGGTGCATGTACACACAAGCTAAAGAGAAAAGAAGGAGGCAGATGGGTTGGGGAGGCTGGGAGAAACTCTAGCAGGCATCCAGTTACACTCTAACATAGTCTCTATAATCCTCAGGGATGGACTCTGGGCAACATTGGGCAGATTCACAATCCAGACAGAATTTGTTCCAGCTGCCCAGAGAACTAAGCAACAGAGAGCCACCTGACCCTTCGCAGAGCCATTGCAGTCCATCTAGATAGGATTCCAGTGCCAGTAGCCCCATGGGCTGTCAGAGGAACAGAGGCTGTCATTAAGCAGGAGTTGACATCACATTTGGGCTTCTTTGTGCCCTATTCTGCTTCCTTCTTCTTTCAGGAGGAAGAGTAGTCTTGGATAAACATACTGACTTTAAACCCGTCTGGAAAATCCAGTGTGCCATAGCCACTGACTTCAAGGAGCCTGAGTCAGCATCCCACATCTGGAGAACCCCATATTGAAGCTGTAATTCTCCCTCAACCACCTTTATATTAAATGACCCAGGATAGATGCACATGACAAATGGCTGAGGCTTGTAAATTGTATATGTCTGGAGGAGATATCATATTTGGCAGAGTCAGATCCAGGCCCATTAGAAAAGGAAAACTCTCTCTCTCTCTCTCTCTCTCTCTCTCTCTCTCTCTGTGTGTGTGTGTGTGTGTGTGTGTCTGTCTGTCTGTCTGTCTGTCTATCTGTTTCTGTCTCTCCCCTCTGTCTCTCTACCTCCTCTCTTTCCTCTCTCTCCTCTGTCTATGTCTGTCTGTCTCCTCTCCTTTCTATCTCCCTCTCATTTCCTCTCTCTGTCTCTCTCTCTTCATCTTTCTCTCTCCTCTCCTCTCCTTCTTCCCCGTACCCCCCCCCCCCACACACACATAATTGTGGAAGTCAGAAGGCAACTTCTGGAAATCAGTTCTCCCCTTCCACTATATGAATCCTAGAGAACAAACTCAAGTCTCCAGGATTGGTAGCTAGTGCCTTAGCTCACTGAGCTGTCTGGCTCGCTCTTTCGTTCATTTGTCTGTTTGTTTAAGACAAGGTCTCTTACTGAACCTGAAACTTGACAATTTAGCTAGCTAGTCAGCAAGCGCTCAGGATCCCATCTCCTCCCTCCGTGGAGGTTACTGGTGCATACCACCACACCTAACTTTTTTATGTGGCTTCTAGAGATCTGAACTCAAGTCCCCAAGCTTGTACTATGTGCAAGCTACTTATTTTTGTTGTTTTTGTCAACTTGACACAAGATAGAAATATTTAGAAAGAGAGAACTTCAGTTGAGAAAACGCTCCTAACAAATTGGTCTGTGGGTTTTTCTCTTGATTAGTGATTAATCTGGAAGGCCCCAGCTCACTGTGGGCAGTGCCATCCTAGGGCTGGTGGTCCTGGGTTGTATAGGAAATCAGGCTGAGCAAGTCATGAGGAGCAAACCACTAAGCAGCATTCCTCCATGGCTTTTGTATCAGTCCCTGCCTCAGGTTCCTGTATGATGGGCCACAAGCTGTAAAATAAAATAAACGCTTTCTTCCCCTAAGTTGCTTTATGGAGCTTTACCACAGGAATAGGAACCCCAGCTAAGACACACAGCAGTCACTGTGCCCACTGAGCCATCTCCCCAGCTCCTAACAGCTTCCATTCCGTCTCTGAGAGGGCTCTGCCTACTCCAGCAGATGGGATCAACCAAGCAGGATTGGGTCCCTTTCTATTTGAAGTGATCATCTAGGGCTTTGCTTAATCCCACCCCACCCCCACCCCACCCCCGACAGAAACAGGCTGTCTTTTGGAGGGTTTATTCCCCTTCACCCCTCCCCCAAGGAGGCCAGCGACTTGTTAGCCTGGTATCTGCAGGGAGCCAAGAGCTCCAGGCTCTGCAGCAAAGCCTGTTACTGGCCTTTCTCAAGGCTGCTTTCTTTACAGAATGGAGATTCAGAGGTCCCTCTAATACTTTCCCTGAAGGGAGAGGGAATGCACTCAGTGGGGCTGGAGAGATGGCTCAGCAGCTAAAAGAATGTACTGCTCTTCCAGAGTTCCGTTCTCAAAACCCACAAGGCAGCTCGCAACCACCAGTTCCGCCTTCATTAGGCATTACACATGCACATGGAATAAACTCTCTCTCTCTCTCTCTCATACACACACACACACACACACACACAAAAGAGTGGAGCGATGTCTCATTGGTTGAGAACGCTCGCTGTTCTTGCAAAGGACCAATACACTCTTCTGGCTTCCTCAGGCACCCATACATATATGTGCACCTACACACAGACACAATAAAAAATATAGCCGGGCAGTGGTGGCGCACGCCTTTAATCTCAGCACTTGGAAGGCAGAGGCAGGCAGAATTCTGAGTTCAAGTCCAGCCTGGTCTACAGAGTGAGTTCCAGGACAGCCAGGGCTACACAGAGAAACCCTGTCCTGAAAAACCAAAAAAGAGGGCTGGCGAGATAGTTTAGCAGGTAAGAGCACTGACTGCTCTTCCGAAGGTCCTGAGTTCAGATCCCAGCAACCACATGGTGGCTCACAACCACCCGTAATAAGATCTGAAGACCTCTTCTGGAGTGTCTGAAGACAGCTACAGTGAATTACGCCGGAGCGAGCGGGGCTGGAGCAAACAGGGCTGGCAGAGGTCCTGAGTTCAGTTCCCAGCAGTCACACACATGATGGCTCACGGTCATCTGTACAGCTACAGTGTACTCATACACATAAAATAAATAAAATAAATCTTTTTTTAAAAAGAAAAAAAGAAAAACCAAAAAAGAAAAAAATATATATATGATAATAATATATCTTTAAAAATAAATAAAATCTTTTTTAAAAATACATTCTGTAACTACAAGCTTTTCCACCCGCACCCAAGTTTCCGAAAATAAGGACTCTGAAACTTCTTATATATAGCCAAATGCCTATGAGCTTTGGCTCATTCCCACTAGCTCATAACTCAGTTATCCCATTTATTCTATTCTAAGTCCCGCTACATGGTTGGTCACCTTTCCTCGGGTTCATGTGACTGTCTTCCTCAGAGTTTGGGGCAAATCTCCCAGACCTTACTCTACCCCAGAATCCTCTCCGTGCCTGAACACCTACCTGCTATTTCCTGCCTAAGCTAATAGGCCAACAGCTTTTTATTGACAGGTGGTGCTTCCACACTGTACACAAGAGACTCTCTCTCTACACATTCAAATGCACCATCCCACCAATCCAGTTAATGCCTTCATTACTGGGCGAGGGGACTGGACATTCAAAGAAGTGAAGTATCCATGTAGCCGGGGCTGGTAAGTGATGATGTCAACATTTGGACCCAGGACTTTTGATCACACGTGTTATTCAAGGTAAACAATTCTACGTCTTCATTAGAAAAGAGAGTGTGTGCTCAACCCTAGGAATATGGCCAGCACCAGGTTTCACACTTCCTCAGCCATTGCTATGTGAGGGTCAGTTTCCGCCAGTGGTCCAGGTCCCCTGAAGAAACAGATGGGACCTGACTGGAGAGGGCCCCTGCTGTAGCGGCAGCAACCCTGGGCAGTGCTGTGAAGTCTTTGTCTTTATCCCTCAGCTGAAGGCTTCTACAAACCGTGGTAAAGACTGCTCGCTGCCCGGGTTGTGATTTAGAACACTGGCAAGGGACAAAGGAGCAAGGACGGACCCACACTGCACTTTGACAAGGACTTGGAGAAATTCTGTCAACTGGGACCAGCTGGAGCTCCGCCCACAAACACTTCTCACAGAGCTGTGATTATGCCAAGCACTCTCCAACACTGAGACCCACAAGCCATCAAGCCAGAGGCTGTACAGCCGGATGGCCTGACCTACCCAGGTTAACTGGACATCGTTAAAGCCCAGACTGCTTGTGCCAAAGACTTTCATACTGCCCTGTTGAACTGTGCAAACAAGATCACCTGCAAAACACCACCAGCACCTTCCCCCGGCCCTGGGAACAGCCTCTGAGGTCTTGGGCAGTGGGGCTGAGGTGGGTGGCAGATGGACTGAGGGAATGAATGGTCTAAGGCAAAAGGGGGAGTTTACATGAAAGCATCCATTCCCTGGGAGTACAGTACATTCTGCTTGGCTGGCATAACTTCTTACTCCTTGCCCAGTGCGCTAACATCATCTCTACGTGAGATTTGATTGAAGGGAAGAGGAATATGACGTGAGCAGCCGGAGCATGCAGTCTTCGTTGCTCTCGTGATGGAGTCTGGAATCACCTAGGAGACCTTCTTCCGGGTGCTCTGTAAAGATGTTTCCAGAGAGGTTTGGCTGAGGAGAAAGCCCTACACTGGATATGAGCCAGCATCATTTCGTGGCCTTAAGTCCTGAACTGATCAAAAGGAGAGAGTGAGCTGAGTGCCAGCATTCATTGCTCTCTGCTTCCTGGTACAATGTGACCAGCCGTCGTACAGTCCTGCTGCGGTGCCTGGCCTTGCCCGCCAGACTGGGCTGTAACTGCCAACTGGGAGCCAAATAAACTCTTCCTTGAATTGTTTTCATCAGATGTTTTTTGTCACAGGCACAAAAAGTAAGTGGGGTTAGGGGAGCAAAGTTCCTGGCCAAAAAGGCAGGATGGTGTCCCAAAAGGGGTCAGAAAAAGATTATGAATTCCAAAACAGGTAAAAATAACTGTGAAGAAAAATATTTGCGCTTTTCATTAAAGACAAGGATAAACATGGACTGCAGACAGGGACAGTTTCAGAATAGTTATACAAACTAGACGGAAGTCAGGTTAGGCTTTGTGAAAATTACCTCTAAAGACACAATACTGCCTTACCACACTGCTTGAAGGGAGAAATAACCTCTCTTAAACTCAGGGAGAAGGAGCCAGCAATGTGGAGGAGGTGTCTCCCCACACACAAGCTCTGGGGCAAAGCTTCCCTGCTCTGTGTCCCGGAAACAAAGAATAACTACATGGCAATCTCAGAGAGCTTTGTAGGAGCGCACAAGCAACGCGGAACCGGTGCAGCTCCAGTTGGAACGACGCTAGCTAGCATTTACCCGGGACCGGCCGCGTTCCCCGCCCTTCCTCTCCAGCCTTCCCAGCTGTTCCCGGGTCTGTTTTCCTCCAGCTCCTTTTTTTTTCATGGCCTCTGCTCTGTGGCTCCAGAAACCAGCCCAGGAATTCCCGAGGCTGCAGCAGTGACTCAGACGTCAGGAATTAGCAGTCTTCCAACAGTTGTGTGGGACAGCTGAGAAATATTTTTGCTGTAGTTCCTAGTTCATAGCCCTCTTACATATGTGCTCATGCTGACCTGCACATAACACACAGAAAATGAGACAGATTCCTCACATCGGCCACAAGACAGAATGCTAAGATTGCCAAGTGTCTCATTTTATAAAACCATTCGTTGAAGCTGAGCTTAGAGGCTCACATCTATAAGCTCAGCACTCCGGAGCGGGGAGGGTTGCCCAAAGTTCAAGGCAGGTCTGTGCTACATAGTGAGCTCTAGGCCAACTCATAACTTCCAAGTGGAACCTTGTCTCCAAAAAAAAAAAAAAAAAAAGTTTAACTAATGATTAGAATAAAATTATTGGTTGATCATAACACCTACAAAATTTTTAAATACATATTTCATTTTTGAATAATTTTGATAGACATCTCTACATTAATAGTTACTTGTGCTGAGTTTTAGAGTACTAGACAATGGTAATATCACAGAAGCAAATACTTTTGGCATATATGAAAAAAATTTTATGTGCTGCCTGGAGTGGAATGGACCGGACTGTATTGCTGAAAGTGCTAGGGAGCTTCCATAGGAAGCACAAGAATCTGCAATGTAAATGAAGAGGGAAAGCGTCGAGTCGAGCCTCATTCATAGGCACTCTGTATCGAGCTTCATGCATTTGTTGTTGTTGGCAATTCTGGGGCTTGAATCCAGAGCCTCCTCGGTGATTGGCAAGTACTCCACCACCAAGCTGAGTTCCCGCCCCAGCTCCTGTTTAGGTTTTGAGATAAGCTTTCACTAAATCGCTCAGGCTGGTCTTGAACTGATTCTAAATCTGTAACAGGGCTCCAGATCTTAGTAGGCCCTCTGCCCTTAGCACAACTGACTCCATGATGAAAGCACCATTCAGGTTGCAATACAGGCATGAAGACAGCACCACCTGCCAGAACTAAAGTAAAGGCCAAATCCATCTAAGTCCACAGTTCTGGGAAAGCCTCTAAATGTGCTGCCCTTGCTCCTTGGCTTCTGTAGTTCAGCTTCTGGCTAACTGTTGTTGTTAACTGAAGTGTGTCAACCCAGGACATGGTTTTTTTGCACTTCAAAGCTCACCCTGAGAAAGGCTCAGGACTAGTGGGATCCCAAACACTCAGTATAGTCACCTGCCAGCTAACAAAGACTTTCTACTGGCTCAAACCCTTATCTCAGCCGTGTTCTCTGGTGAATACCCGAGAACAAAGCTCAAGCCAGGCCAGCCTTGTAGTTGTAATTCTCCTGCCTCAGCTCTAAGTGTGGCTGAGATTACAAACTTGCACCACCAGGCCCAGCTCAGAGGAATTAAGAACCCAACACTCCATTTTTTTATTGCCTTTTTAGATCTTTTGGCACTGAGTTGTTTATGAGGACAGAGTCTCCTATACGCCAGGCTGACCTTGAGTTTGCTATGTAGCCAAGTCTGGTCTTGAACTCCTGATCCTCCTGCCTCTATCCTCCTAGTACTGGGATTACATGTGTATGTATATGTTTGTGTGTGTGTGTGTGTGTGTATATATATTGCTCAGGCTGGTCTTGAACTGGTTCTAAATCTGTAACAGGGCTCCAGACGTTAGTAGGCCCTCTAATCTTAGCACAACTGATTCCATGATAAAAGTACCATTCAGGCTGTAATGCAGCCATGAAGACAGCACCACCTGCCAAAACTATATATATGTACAATGTCTAGCTAGACATTTTAAAATATAGTGTGTTCAGCAGAAAAAAAAAAACATAAAATAAGATTATATATTGACCATTTGGTGAAAATGTGCCCAGAGGCTCACAGAAAGCTTGTTCAGAAAATGACTACCACACATGACAAGACTTTCAACACTTTGAATATAATTACTTTTTTAAAAAAATCTTTTAGGTCATAAGGGAAACCGTCTTTCACATGACTATGTGAAAAAAATCATAATATGATCATAAAAATCATACTAATTATGCCTACGTGAAAATAAGAAGAATGTGGAATGAATACTAAGAGTTTACTGGGGTAGAAAAGGTTATTAGGAAGATGGGGAAGAGACGGGAGTCAGAGGAAGGTCAAGCAAAACTAAGGTTCTATGAAAAAGGTACGAGGAAACCTAATAGTGGCAAACTAATTTAAAAAAATATTTTAAGGAGTTTGAACAGTGGTACCTTCCATGAGTGGATAAAGTTGCTCCTTGAAGTTACAGTGAATCTTCATAATGAAAGTCCTAATGCCTGAGGTGGGCTACCTCCCTCTGAGTTCTTGTCAGAGAAGACACTAAGGATCCCAAAACCAAGCAGACAATGGCCATCACATGATTGCCTACCAGAACTTACGGCAAGACCCTCTTGTTGAAGACGCCACATGCTTTGGTCACAAGACACAGCAAACTCAATCTGAAACTGTGGTGGAAGCTTCCCCTGCTGACGAGCCCTTACAGTGCCAGACGGTGCTATGTAAGCTCCTGAGAGAAAACTGTTATCAACAGTCTGATTCAGCTACAGACTTTACATCATGATGCACCATTAACCAGACAAGCAAGATGAATTCTGGGGTGCAAAAGTGTCAGGCCTGTCATGGAAGGAGCCAAACGCTTTCTGATTAGATTTAAGGTCTGCCCGACAGGTGGGAATCACATCCAGTACTGTAAATTTGGTCAAAAAGCAAAGGCTGAAAAGTGTCATAGGTCCTAATGGGGAAGCTACTGTCTCCGGGTTAGCTTTTTGTCATCTTGACCCTATCTAGGGTCAAATAGGAAGAAAAACCTCAATTAAGAAAATGCCTCCATCACACTGGCCTATAGGAAAATCTGTGGAATATTTCCTTTCCTTTTTTTTTTTTTTTAGATTTTTTTTTTTATGTGTATGAGTACACTGCAGCTGTACAGATGGCCGTGAGCTATCATGTGTGTGTTTGCTAGGAATTGAACTCAGGACCTCTGCCAGCCCCACTCGCGGGCCCTGCTCGTTCCGCCCCCTCTCAGGGCGTCAGATCTTATTACAGGTGGTTGTAAGCCACCATATGGTTGCTGAGATCTGAACTCATGACCTTCGGAAGAGCAGTCAGTGCTATTACCCCCTGAGCCATCTCGTCAGCCCGGGATATTTTCCTAATTAATGATTGATGGGGAAGGTCCAGTTCACTGTGGGCAGTGCCACACCCGGGCAGGTGGTCCTGAGATGTATAAGAAAGCAGGTTAATTAAACTAGGGGCAAGCCAAAAAGTGGGGTCCCTCCATGTCCCCTACTTTAGGTTCCGCATCCAGGTTCCTGTCCTGACTTCCCTTCATGATAGACTATAAGCACAAGCTGAAATTAATCCTTTCCTCCCTACGTTGCTTTGGTTGTGGTATTTATCACAGCAATGGAAACCTGGTTGTGGTGGTTTAAATGAAAATGGCCCCATTGCCGGGCGGTGGTGGCCCACACCTTTAATCCCAGCACTTGGGAGGCAGAGGCAGGCAGATTTCTGAGTTCGAGGCCAGCCTGGTCTACAGAGTGAGTTCCAGGACAGCCAAGGCTACACAGAGAAACCCTGTCTCGAAAAACCAAAAAGAAAAAAAAAGAAAAAGAAAATGGCCCCATGGGCTTGTACATGTATATGCTTAGCCTCTTAGTTGATGAACTGTTTGGAAAGGATCAGAAGGTGTAACCTTGTAGGTAGAAGTATGTCTCTGGGAATGGGCTTTGAGGTTTCAAAATCGCACACCAGGCTCAGTGTCTCACTCTCTCCCTGCTACCCACAGATCGGGATGCAAAGTTTTCAGCTACTTCTCCAGCACCACACCTGCCTGCCTGCCGCCATGTTCTCTGACATGATGATAAGGGACTACTACCCTCTGAAACTATAAGCAAGCAAGCAATTAAATGGTTTCTTTTATGAGAATTGCCTTAGTCATGGTGTCTGTTCACAGCAATAGAAGAATTGTGACTAAGACACTAGTTAAGACAGCTTTTGCTAATGTTTTGCTAAATGAACATGATATGCCTGTCACGTTGCCTTCTGATTAACTATTCTCATGTCCACGGAATAGTGCTATCTGCTGTAGCAAGAAAGCTCCTCTTCGCAGTGGATTGCAGAGACTCTGCTGCGGGATTTTCCCTATCCAATCACATTAGGGCAACAAGAGGCCTGTGATTGGAGAGGGAAAAGGGAGGTGGAGCTAAGAGTGAGGGAGCCTGGGAAGGGAGGTGGAGCTAAGAGTGAGGGAGACTGGGAAGGGAGGTGGAGCTAAGAGTGAGGGAGACTAGGAGGAGCTCAGGAGAGAGGGAGAAGGAGAACGGAGGTGGATGTAAACCAGTCTGGCTTGAACCAGCCACAGTTATGATATCACAAGGTTAGAATAACTGGGTTAAGCTTTTATCATTATCAATTGGCTCTGAAATTATTGTATTGGCATCTTAGTAAATCGTGATTTTTATTGATACATAAATCTGATTGGTTAACTACAAGCTTTGAGAGTTTTAATTCTGCCAGGTAATTGAGTGTTGTGATGGCTGACCGTGGGGTGAGTGGGGCATTGGTGAGTGGGGCATTACGTGGTAGTGAGAGGAACTCAGGGGGCCCCCGCTTGGTGGGCAGAGAGTCTGCTGAGATAAGAGCACATGGCAGGAGCCTTGTGGCTCGGTGAGGCCGGAGAATTGGCGGGTTGAGAGAAGCAGAAGCGTGGAGAGTTGGCAGGTTCATTTTTTAACATTTCCCGCAACAAGATTCTATATTAATTACTTTTTTTTATTGCTGTGATAAGATGCTATGGCAAAGGCAACTTCTAGAAGAAAGCTTATTTGAGACTTATGGTCTCAGAGGGTTAGAGTTCATGATGGTAGAGCAGAGGGAGCAGGCAGCATGCACCTAGAGCAACCACTGAGAGTTCACACCCCCAATAGGAAGCAGGAAACTGGGACCTAACTCAAAATACCATGAGTTTTTTTGAAACATCAGAGCCCTCACTCAGTAACATACTTCCTCCAACAAGATCATACCTCCTAATCCTTCCCAAGCAACTCCACCAACTGGGAACCAACTATTCAAAGATGTGTGCCTCTGGGGGACCATTTTCATTCCACCACAGGCTCATAACAGTGTGCTTGGAATAGGTAAGTGTTGAATGTTCAGCTTTAGATGGAACATCGAGATCAGTCCTCCAGGGCTCAAGAACCACCAGAGAAGAGAGCCCATACGGAATGTAAGAGCCTGAGGGTGGGGTGGTATGTTGGAAAGCACTGATTTCAGGGCATGGCACGGTCCCAGCACTCTTGAACCCACAAAAGCTGTGGTTACCTGTGCAAGACCTGAGAAGGCTTGGATGGATGACATCGTATCACAGAGAGAGAATGGATTTAGAGGCCCTACCGCTTCTACAGAATGATAGGCAGTTATGGTTGCTAAGGAAGGGAAAGAGATTTTCTTCATGGTGTAACCACCGATAAGGTACCCATGCCCCTGATAATGTCTCATTCCTGCTCCACGAAGGAGCCTTAATGAAATTCATTAGGTCATTAAAAAAAAAGACCTGACAGTAGAAGGGGGTTAGTTAGGAAAAAGAAGGGGGTCATCAGGAGTGGGAGGGGGTCAGATGAGGTAATGGAATATGTAACTGGTCTTTTGCTACTTTGTGGGTTCTTCTCTCTTCTACTCTTTTCCTGCCCTTTCACCCCCTAACACTATATAAGAAAGAAAAAAAGGATAGAGAGGAAAGAGATTCCTAAATAAGTCAGGGGTCAGGAATTGGTGACATTATCATTAGACTACTTCCTGATATTTAGGGGCATTGAGTTCCTTGGGGCAAATTTGATCTTTAAAGTCAGGATGTCTAATTTCTTCTTGTTTCTTTTCACACAACTGTTTAACAGACTGTGACCAACAATAACCAATAACAACAAACAAACAACCAGCAACCTACCAACAACCCATACCTCGGGATCCTAGCATTTATATACCATGAATATGAAAAGTCCTGAGAAATACAAATGCTATACAAGATCAAAAACTATCTGCAGCTGGCAAATCACACCTCTTCAAGAGCACAAGGCAAATCAAAGTCAGCTGTGGCAGACAATCTGAGGCAGCCTTACACCCCTATTCCTGGGATTAAAAGAAAAGCCCATTCTTATTGCCATGTTTTTTAAGGAAACCAAAATTCTCACTACAGGGGTAAATATATTATATACAGGAGCAGAAATGCCATACTTAATGTATAAATAATATATGCCAATAAAGTATAGAACAATAACAATTTATTAATCATGTTTATTAATCATTTCTAGCTCTTCAAAACATTCACAACTCATCAGTCAACCATCCAGACATGGATAAGTTATTAAATGCAGTCATCTCTGGTAGTTGACACACTTTTACTCATTTAAAAACAAAAAAGTGTTAACTCATATAAAAACCAAATGGGGGTAACATACACCTTTAATCTCAGCTCTGGAGAGGTTGGGGCAACAGATCTCTGTGAGTTTGAGTACAGCCTGGTTTACATAGTAAGTTCTAGGACAGACATGGCTATATCATGAAACCGTGTTTTAAAAAAAAAAAGTTTTTCACATTTTAAATTTTATGTTATGTACATGGTATGTAAGAGCATAAGATATATTTTATTTAACACTACATTAGCTTGCTTTAGACACTAAACATTTACTCATATGGTTTATGAGCCTTCCTTTATATTCTTTGCCCTGGAAATATTACAGATAGCAAACTGCTAATAAAGAAAAATATAATTTCTATTCACTAATACACAGTACATCTGGAAATAGGATTGCATACAAATTTCAGTAAGACACATAAAACAGGGTTTGCAGCCAAATTTGTTAGGGTTCAAGTCTTGGCTCACTAGGCATTTTTTAGCATAGATTTTTTTTTTTTTAGCTCTTTTTGCCTCCATTTCTATATCTGAAAATAAAGAAATAATAGGATACTTCTAAGACAATATCTCATGCAGCCTAGACTGGCCTAGAACATGCTAATGCAGTCAAGGCTGGCCTGGAATCCCTGATGCCCCGTATCATCTCTAGAGTACCAGTTTTACAGAGGTGCACCAAGCTCAGCTGCAAGTTGAGGGATTAAAAGAGACAATGCAGGTTGTCAGAAGGTAAGAGCCAAGCAGTAAGGGAATTTACTGCCAATTCTGACAAACTGAGTTCAGTCCCCAGGATGAATCCTGCATGGTGGAAGGAGAAAACCAATTCTCATAAGTTGTCCTCTGGCCTCCATATGAGTGAGCACTGTGACACATTCACACACACACACACACACACACACACAAACTAAGGGTGATTCTTTGAAAATAAATAAATAAGACGATGCACCTAAGCACAGTGCTACAGTCTATCATCCAAGCACTCTGGAAGCTAAAGCAGAAAGAATTTTGAATTAAAAGCCAACCTAGACTCTACAGAAAGATCTTGTTTTCAGAAAAAACAAAAATTAGGCAGGGGAATCTGGACTGAGGGCCCTTCTTGGCTAACATTGTAACCCTGGGGCCAGCTGTCCAAACAAACAAAAACAAAAACGTAAAAGGGAAAATAAACTAGGAAAGAAATCAATATCCTAACCTAGGCTCAATGGAGCAAAGAGAAACACATGAGAAAATGTGTGACTCCAAATCTGTTTCTCAGAGGCGCAGAATTAT
>JADRCC010569922.1:0-11829 GCA_019843855.1 Hylomyscus alleni | reverse complement strand
TATAGAAGACTTTCTGCAGTGGCCTTTCTTCACTCTGTGCTACCATATTCGTGGAACTAAGAAGATTCTGGTGGAGTACCCTGCTTTCTTCCTTCCAGTGGACCCAATAATCCCCACCCTCCTAGTCCATCCTCATTCCTACTTTTCAGCTCTCAATACCTCAAATACATTTTTTCCTGGAAACTCCATGGGTCACACATATTAGGATCCCAGAATTCCATTCCAGGCAATGGAGAGCCACCACCCCCTCCTAAGAACCAGGAAGGGCAATAAAAACCAATTAACAAACATTCACCCTACAAAGGCAAGGCAAAGTATGAGCACCTAGAATTACAATCTTTCCAAACTCAGAAATATATTTCTGTAATTACTAAACTAGTATCTAACATAATCATATTAACTTGTATTTATTTATCCTAAACAGTTTGTAATAGTGGTTTGCAAAAGGTAGAGAACTTAATATTGTATTTTTAAGAATTACATAAGTACAATACCCTAAAGAGTTGAAACATACACACATATCTTAACTCTTGTTCTTATTGTATACACATAATACACATATATGTATCTATCTATCTATCTATCTATCTATCTATCTATCTATTTGCACACACACAAAATACATACATAAATACACAATTTCAAAATCAACCCTTTCCAAAATCAAGGCAGAAACATATTAACATCTTCAATATATATCAGTTGTATAACTTATTAACATATGTACATATCTTAATTCTCTAATGTCTACAAAATGAAACATATAGGCTATTGTATGACATTACTCTAAAGCTAGCATCACTGAACAGAATCCGAATTCTTAAATCATCATGTCTCTTTACTTAAGAATTTAATAGGAATTTATCTAAGAATTTAAGTCAGTAATTTCATTATAAGGCGGTGCCATAGGTAGGTTTTAGATTATATTTCTCTGAAGATCCTTTATACTAAATTAGGGATTTTTCCCATCCTTTTTTCAAATTGCCTCTACTCAAACTCAAACATTTAATTTATCAGTCTATTTCTTCTCCAAGTATGCTTTATTTTAATCTCTCTTGAGGAGGGTATATAAAATTGTAATCCTTACTGAAAAACAACTTTTGCAAGATAACAAGCAAAACAGGTAATATGGAACTAGACAAAATGTGTCATTGAGTTTTCCATTTTACTTTAACATAGGAAATATCTTTCTTTAAAATCTTGAATTCTTTCCTTAAGGACTTCACCTTCTTATTTTCAAAGTAAAGATTTCATCCTATAATTTTTATACTCAGTTCTTTTCTCTCTTTCCTCAGCTCATTGGCCTTTAGCATTTTATTGTCAGTGGATGCTTCTGTACAGTGCATAAGAGATTATCCCTACATTTTCTAGAATTCAAAGAAAATGAACATACAGCACACCAGATGCCTCATACTTATGAGACACAATGAATATGGTTTTATAAGATAAGACTCAGTATTATGTGCAGACATGAAAAAATGGAAAAGATCTCATAATAGTAACTTAACATCATACTTAAAAGCTCTAGAACAAAGATAAGAAATCCTAACCAAAAGGAATAGATAGCAAGAAAATAATTCAACCCAGGGCTGAAAAAAATAAATACAAAGAAAGAAACATTTCAAATAATCATTGAAACAAAGAATTTCTTTTAGAAATCAATAAGATTGGCAAACTCTTACAAAGACTAATTAAAAGGCAAACAGATAATTAGAAATAAAAAAAGGAGACCAAAAACAGACACTGAGGAAATCCAGAGAAACATAAAGACATATTTTGAAAACTGTACTCAAACAAATTGGAAAATGTAAAAGAAATGAATTATTTTTTAATGCATACCACTTACCAAAGTTAAAAGAAGGTCAGCTAATCAAGTTAAACAGACTTGTAATCCCTAAACAAATAGAAACACTCATTAAAAGTCTCCTGACCAAAAATTGATCAGAGCCAGATGGTTTCCGAGGAGATTTCTACTAGAATCTCAAAGAATTAGTGCCAATATTCCTATCTATTTAATAGAGTACTTGAAGTCTTAACTAGCACAATAAGGCAACTGAAGATGAAGTGGATATTGCACTAGGAAATAGGAAGTAAACATATCTCTATTTTCAGATCTCGAATGTCTTTAAATGTTCTGTTATTACTTTGATATTAGGTTCAAATTCTGTGTTTTATGAACATTTTTCTTAAATTTAATGCTTGACATATTCTCAGGAAAAATGTATCCTGGTACATAATGGAATTAACAATATTTTGCTTGTAATTTAAAAAAAGTATATGTGCAAGTGTTTTAATTTGACATATTGTACTTGTACATGTGTTTTTTCCTGCTTTAAAAATCTGGCTTAGTATTCTCTGACCATAGAAACTGTGTTCCCTCTATGGACAAGAGTAAAAAATACTTTTTGCTTACTGTTTACAAGGTGTGGTGCTCATTCCTCCAGGAACTGAACAATCACTGTCTGATGTTCATCCGGAATGTATATATCTATTAGGGAATTGACTGACAGCAGAATACTATCCAAGTGTGACACCACCTCAGGGTTTTGTAAGCAAACACTAATACTCCTTTTACCTAGTGGTATTTCACTTCCTTTTACCAATTCCTTAGTTTCACCAGGGTAGGGAATTTGAAGAAAAAAGTCTCTACATTACCTCTAAAGTATTAGGCTGAGTTGGGAGTGTTCCAAGGGAAATTTGTCTTGGCTCACTGGTTAACACAGTGTCTTCAATTATCAATGTCCCTGTGATACCTGTAGGACTCCCTTTTTTAGCTTTATGCCATAATCTGAAAATAAATATGATTTCTTCTGAGCTGAAGACCCTGATCTACATAGATTGTATCTCTTTTCCTACCTATCAATTTCAAAGCAAAGAATGCTGTGCTTCAGGCTTAATGTTATGTAACCACTTAGAGTGAATGTCACCAACATATAAAAGTTAAACAGAAAAAATTTTCAAATGAGCAGATTTTATTTTTGTCTAAATTTATTTTCTTCAATGCAAGCAAATATTATTTCTTTTAAAAATTAATTTAGGCCATTTTCTCTACAGTGGCTTTCTAAGGCTGGACCAGCCAGGAGGCATAGGCCTCAGGAGTTGCAGGGGAGTCGCAGGGCAGCAGGGACAGGATCCTCTCGCTTTCCAAGTGACAGGGGTGGATCAGCAACCTTCTCTGCCCCTTCCCTGCAAGTGGAGAGCCTGCTTCCAGGGAGTGCTTTAACCCAGGGACTCAGTGACTTTCTAAGGCTGGACCAGCTGGGAGGGATAGGCCTCAGGAGTCGCAGGGGAGTCTCAGGGCTGCAGGGACAAGATCCTCTTAGCCTCTGAGTGACAGAGGTGGATCTGCAATCCTCTCTGCCCCTTCCCTGCAAGCAGAGAGCCTGCCTCCAGGGAGTGCTTTAACCCAGGGACTCTGGTGAGATCCACCATTTTCAATCTGGTGACTTTCTAAGGCTGGACCAGCCAGGAGTCTCAGGCCTCAGGAGTCAAAGGAGAGTTGGAGGGCTCAGGGACAGGATCCTCTGAGACTCTGAGTGACAGAGGTGGATCTGCAATCCTTTCTGCCCCTTCCCTGCAAGTGGAGACCCTGCCTCCAGGGAGTGCTTTAATCCAGGGACTCACCCTTCTGCAACAGGGATTTACCAGAGGAGAGCTTATCTCCCAGAAGTACTGAAACAGGCTTACAGACCCACAGGAGGAACAAGCTCTAGTCAGAGACAGCAAGAACATCTAGCACCAGAGATCAACAGATGGCTAAAGGCAAGCACAAGAATCCTATCAACAGAAACCAAGACTACTTGGCTTCATCAGAACCTTGTACCCATGACAGCAAGTCCTGGATATCCCAAAACACGGGAAAAGCAAAATTTGGATCTAAAATCATATCTCACAATGGTGCTAGAGGAATTTAAGAAGGACATGAATAACTCTCTTAAAGAAATACAGGAGAACACAAGTAAAGAGGTACAAGCCCTTAAAGAGGAAACAAAAAAAATCCCATAAAGAATTACAAGAGATCACTAGTAAACAAGTAGAAGTCCTTAAAGAGGAAACACAAAAATCTCTTAAGGAATTACAGGAAAACACAAACAAACAGGTGAAGGAATTGAGCAAAACCAGCCAGGACCTAAAAATGGAATTAGAAACAATTAAGAAATCAAAAAGTGAGACAACTCTGGAGTTAGAAATCTTAGGAAAGAAATCAGGAAACATAGATGCAAGCATCACCAACAGAATACAAGAGATAGAAGAGAGAATCTCAGGGGCAGAAGATACCATAGAAAACATTGACACAACAGTCAAAGAAAATGCAAAATGCAAAAAGATCCTAACTCAAAATATCCAGGAAATCCAGGACACAATGAGAAGACCAAACTTAAGGATAATAGGTATAGAAGAGAGTGAAGACCTCCAACTTAAAGGACCAGTAAATATTTTCAACAAAATTATAGAAGAAAACTTCCCAAACCTAAAGAAAGAGATGCCCATGAATATACAAGAAGCCTATAGAACTCCAAATTGACTGGACCAGAAAAGAAATTCCTCCTGCTATATGACAGTCAAAACAACAAATGCACAAAACAAAGAAAGAATTTTAAAACCAGTAAGGGAAAAAGGTCAAGTACAATATAAAGGCAGGCCTATCAGAATTATGTCAGACTTCTCACCAGAGACTATGAAAGTTAGAAGATCCTGGGCAGATGTCATACAGACCCTAAAAGAGCACAAATGCCAGCCCAGACTACTATACCCAACAAAACTCTCAATTACCATAGATGGAGAAACCAAAGTATTCCATGACAAAACCAAATTTACACAATATATTTCCACAAATCCAGTCCTTCAAAGGGTAGTAAATGGAAAACTCCACCACAAGGAGGGGATCTACATCTCTGAAAAAGCAAAAATGTAATCTTCCAACAAAACTAAAAGAAGATAGCCACATGAACAGAATTCCAGCTCTAACAACAAAAATAAGAGGAAGCAAGAATTACTTTTCCTTAATATCTATTAATATCAATGGACTCAATTCCCCAATAAAAAGACATAGACTATCAGACTGGGTACGTAAACAGGACCCAACATTTTGTTGCATACAGGAAAACCACCTCAGTGACAAAGACAGACACTACCTCAGAATAAAAGGCTAGAAAATGATTCTCCAAGCCAATGGTCCCAAGAAAAAGCTGGAGTAGCCATTCTAATATCGAATAAAATCAACTTTCACCCAAGTGATCAAAAAAAAGATAAGGAGGGACACTTCATATTCATCAAAGGTATGATCTACCAAGATGAATTCTCAATTCTGAACCCCTATGCCCCAAATCAAAGGGCATCTAGGCTGGGCAGTGGTGGCGCACACCTTTAATCCCAGCACTTGGGAGGCAAGGGCAATCCGGATTTCTGAGTTTGAGGCCAGCCTGGTCTACAGAGTAAGGTCCAGGATAGCCAGGGCTATACAGAGAAACCCTGTCTCGAAAAACCAGAAAAAAAAAAAAAAGTTATCTACGTTCATAAAAGAAACTTTACTAAAGCTCAAAGCACACATTACACTGCACACAATAGTAGTGGGAGATTTCAACACTTCACTCTCTGCAATGGACAAATCATGGAAACAGAAACTAAACCAGGACACAGAGAGACTAACAGAAGTTATGAAACAGATGGAATTAACAGACATCTATAGAACTTTTTATCCTAAAACAAAAGGATAAAGCACCATGAGGTGCTACCTTCTCCAAAACTGACCATATAATTGGTCACAAATCATGCCTCAACAGATACAAGAAGATTGAAATAATTTCTTGCATCCTATCAGATCACCATGGACTAAGGCTACTCCTCAATAACAACATAAACAATAGAATGCCCACATACACGTGGAAGCTTAACAACACTCTACTCAATGATAACTTGGTAAAAGAAGAAAGAAAGAAAGAAATTAAGCACTTTTTAGAGTTTAATGAAAATGAAGCCACAACATACCCAAAGTTATGGGACATGATGAAAGCAATCCTAAGAGGAAAACTCATAGCTTTAAGTGCCTCCAAAAAGAAAATAGAGCATGCATACACCAGCAATTTGATTGAACACCTGCATGTGCTAGAACAAAAAGAAGCAAATTCTTCCAAGAGGAGTCAAAGGCAGGAAATAATCAAATTCACGACTGAAATTAACCAAATAGAAACAAAAAGAACTATACAAAGAATCAACGAAACCTGGAGCTGGTTCTTTGAGAAAATCAGCAAGATAGATAAAATGTTAGCCAGACTAACTAGAGGGCACAGAAACAGTATCCTAATTAACAAGATCAAAAATGAAGAGAGAGACATAACAACAGACACTGAGGAAATCCAAAACTCATGAGATCTTACTACAAAAGCCTATACTCAACAAAACTTTAAAACCTGGATGAAATGGATAATTTGCTGCACAGATACCAGGTACCAAAGTTAAATCAAGACCAGATTAACGATCTAAACAGTCCCATATCTGCTAATGAAATAGAAACATTCACTAATAGTATCCCAAACAAAAAACACCCAGGACCAGATGGATTTAGTGCAGAGTTTTATCAATCCTTCAAAGAAGACCTAATACCAACACTCCTCAAACTATTCCACAAAATAGAAACTGAAGGCACTCTACCCCGTTCATTCTATGAAGCCACAATTACTCTTATACCTAAACCACACAAAGACCTAATGAAGAAAGAAAACTTCAGACCAATTTCCCTTATGAATATCAATGCAAAAATACTCAATAAAATTTTTGTGAACTAAATCCAAGAACACATCAAAACGATCATCCACCATGATCAAGTAGGCTTTATCCCAGGGATGCAAGAATGGTTCAATATATGGAAATCCATCATTGTAATTCACTACATAAACAAACAATAATATGAACTAAATAGTACCTTCAGAGCTCCCAGGGACTCAACCATCAACCAAGGAGTGCACATGGTGGGAATGATTGTTCTGGCAGCATGTGTATAGTAGAGGATTGCAAAGTTGATCATCAATGGGAGGAGAGGCTCTTGGCCCTGTGAAGGTTCTGTGCCCCAGTGTAGGGGAATGCCAGGGCCATTAAGCAGGAGAGGGTGGAGGGGTGAGCAGGGAGAGGGGGGAGAGAACAAGGGTTTGTTCTTGTTTTTTTGTTTGTTTGTTTCTTTTTTGGAGGGGAAACTGGGAAAGAAGAAATCATATGACATGTAAATAAAGAAAATATCTAATAAAAAATTAATTTATTTATTCATTCACTTTACTTTCTGATTGCAACCACTCTCCCTCTAGCCTATCTCCTATTCTGAGAAAAAAGAAACCCTCTCTAGGTACTGGTCTACCCTGGCACATCAAGTCATGGATCAGATATTCTTATTTGAAATGAAATTCATAATTAAATCTACTATTAAGTATGGTGTTGTCCAATTTTCAGAGGAACACCAAACTGTTTTCCAGAGTCTGATAAGTGGATACTAGCCTAGAAGATCAGAATACAAACCATAAGAAAGTACAAACCACAAACTATAAGAAACTCAAGAAGAAGGAAGACCAAAGTGTGGATACTTCTTTCCTTCTTAAAAGGGGGAACAAAATACCCATGGAAGAAGTTGTAGAGGTTAACTATGGAGCAGAGACTAAAGGAAGGACAATCTAGAGATTGCTCCACCTGGGAATCCTTCCCATATTCAATCATCAATTCTAGACACTATTGTGGATGCCAGCAAGTGCTGGATGACAGGAGCCTGATATAGCTGTCTCCTGAGAGGCTTTGACAGTACCTGACTAATACAGAAGTAGAGGCTCACAGCCATCCATTGGACTGAGTACAGGGTCCCCATTGAATTAGCTAGAAAAGGACCCAAGGAGCTGAAGGGTTTGCAGTCCCTTAGGAGGAACAACAATATGAACTAACTAGTAACCTCAGAGCTCCCAGAGACTAAAACTCCAACCAAAGAGTACTCATGGATTCAGCAGCATGCATATAGCAGAGGATGGCCAAGTCTGTCATCAGTGGGAGGAGAGGACCTTGGCCCTATGAAGGTTCTATGCCCCAATGTAGGGGAATGCCAGGGCCAGTAAGCAGGAGAGGGTAGAATGGTGATCAGGGGGATGGGAGAAGAAGAAGGAACAAGGGATTGTTTTAGTTTTGTTTTGTTTTTTTTTTTTTCTTTTCTTTTCTTTTTTTCTTTTTCCTTTTTTTTTTTTTTGAAGGGAAACCTGGGAAAGGAGATATTGTAAATAAAGAAAATATCTAATAAAAAGAAAAAGAAAAGAAAATTTCTACAAAAAAAGACTGATGTTGTGCCAAACATGACATAGTTGTAATGTGCTATATAAATTTAATGTCAATTAGGACAGTAATTCTTAACCATACTTTTGTATTTAATTTTAATTAACATATTAATGTATATACTTAATGAGAAGCATTTGATTCTTTCATAAACATACAGAGTGTGAAATGTTGAAATCAGGCTAAGTGGACATCTCACTATTTGTCATTTCTTTGTAATAAAATCTTCAGAATCTCTGCAATAATGTTGAAAACAAAAATATTATCAATATCTATGTCTGTTTATATTAAAGAAAATTAATTTACTAGGGCACAGCCATCCATTACTTCAGTAGTTGTTTTATATTTTAAGAAGTTGTGTGTGGGTTTTGTGTGTGTGTGTGTGTGAGTGTGTGTGTGTGCCTTTAGGGTGAGATTTCATGTGCAAAATTGGGTCCTAGAGAGTTTCCATCTCTTAGAGAAGCCAATGAAAATGTCTGATGGCTGGTAGTGCATGTAAACAGTCATGGAGTAGAGTCTACTGAGTATTCAACTAAATAGGTGCTATTGCTCTCTTAGAACATTTTAAAAATTTTCCTTGTGACAGCCATTCACTCATGATCTGTAAAAGTCTGTGTAGATTTAAACTACTGGTATATGCTTCATGTTTTGACATTGCAGGGCAGAAACCCAAAATTATCAGGAGTGGAGTTGAAATTAACTTGTCTGAAAACATTTCTAATATTAAATGTTCTGGGATATCTTTGACTATTAATTGCCCAGCAAGTTTATTAAGCAGCAACTGTGAGCCAGGAATTGTACTCCACTATAGGTTAAAACTGTAAAATATGCAACATTTCTTTTTTTTTTTTTTTTTTTTTTTTTTTTTTTTGGTTTTTCGTGACAGGGTTTCTCTGTATAGCCCTGGCTGTCCTGGCACTCTGTAGACCAGGCTGGCCTCGAACTCAAACATCCGCCTGCCTCTGCCTCCCAAGTGCTGGTATTAAAGGCGTGCGCCACCACACCCGGCTTTTTTTTTTTTTTTAAAGATTTATTTATTTATTATATGTAAGTACACCGTAGCTGTCTTCAGACACTGCAGAAGAAGGAGTCAGATCTCGTTACGGATGGCTGTGAGGGATTTGAACTCAGGACCTTCAGTAGAGCAGTCAGTGCTTTTAACTGCTGAGCCATCTCACCAGCCTGCAATATTTCTTTTACTCATGAATATGTAGAACTGAAATTCTCAGAAAATGCTTATAATTTTTAGTGAAATTGTAGACATCACTCACAATTTTGAACATTTCGTATGAAAAATAAAAATATAATAATATATCTGATTGAGGCCTGTAACTACGATTAGTAAAAGAGAAACTAAAATGTTATCTAACTTCAAGGAAGAAACTTGTGAAGCAGTACAAACAGAAATAAAAAAGATGATTATTGAGTATTTAATTAAAATGTGACTTTAAAATTAAAAGCATAATTTGTGGAAACATTTCAGCTTATAATTATATTTTAGAACTGTTAAACTTCAAAGTATCAATTTGTGTTACAAAACTTTCTTACTCAACATAAATGGTGACAGTATATGAATAACCAAAAATGTTTAAATGAGACTTACAAAAAATCCAAAAATATATTTAATGGAGTAGTGAAAATTAAGGGACACATTTATCTGGTACTATCTATAAAGAACTGAGGATGACAATCTGTTTCTACTTAGATAATAATGTTGATGCTGGGTATGCAGTTCAATTCATATAAAAAGTAATAAGCACTTTGCATATATATATATATATATATATATATATATATATATATATATATATAGTATCCCTTAGAAGCCAAAAAAAGCAGCACTGTGAATATTTGTCTCTTCCAGAATTATATTCTGGCTCTTTCATGAAATAACTATTCTGTAAGGGAAAAAAAGGAAACCATTAATCATATAAAGTATTCTATATGACACTAACATTTGAAGGAAATACACAGCAGATCATTGAGCTAGTTTTAAATTCTGCATCACTTTTACACATCTTCTAAGTAAATCATGAAATCTCTTCACACCTTGGCAGTGACTGGAGATTGGCTAAAGCACAACAAATATGGGAAAGAGATTTTGGGAGTGCACATGAGGGACAATTTGCTTTAGTAGATGGTTAAAGAAACTTTAGCTAAAACTGGGAATGGAAAACAATACAGATGAAGGCTACAAAAATGACCAGCAGTGCTTGAAACAACACTCTTGCTATATAAGGCCATGGTCAGGAGTCAGGCAAGGATAGTAACACTATGGAGAAGAAAGAAGTCAGAAAATAAGAACAGTAGAGATGAATCATTGGTGGGAACAAACTGAGCAATTTCCTTGAGCAAACATTGTGGCATTCTTAAATCATTGTGATATGATCTGAGACAGTCACTGTGATCTCCTCTCAGGAATGCTTTATCTTCATCCTCAAATTCTATCATTTTACATTTGCTATGTCCTCTAATAAACTGGAAATGCGTTAGGGAATGCAAAGTCCACCTGGAATAAGATAGCTAAGAAAACACAGAAAGCACTTGAGACATAAAAACTAGCAGAGAAGCTTCTTCTCAAAATAGACAGGCAGAACACAACTGAGCAGTGTGCAGAGACTGAGAGATTTTTGGAATAATCAGTTCTACATGGAATGTCTTCCTCAAGCTTCTCCTCTCAATGCTAAGGGAGCTATGAGTGAGAGGAGGTGGAAAGGTAGTAAGAGCCAGAGATGTTGGATGACTTCAAAGAAACTCTTCTATATACAATAGGACTGATATATGTGAACTGACAGAGATTGTGGAGGATGAATAAAGCCTATACAAGTTTGCACTAGATTCCCAGTGCTGAAAGGTTTAAGTGGACATGGGTTTCCATCCTTAACCAAGGCAGTGTCTTCAATTGACACCTACTTGCAAAAGAAAAATTAATTTTCTCCAATGTAGTCACACTGGATGTCAACCACACTTAAAGGTACCCCCCGTGCCCAGCAGGAGATAGCCTGCATAAAATTAACACAGTGGTAGTTTTTTGGATTTTTTGTTTCATATTGCTTTGGTTGTATTTTTTTTTTTTATGCTAGTCATTTGTTTATATGTTAGGATTTTCATTTTGGGGTTTTATGGTGTGTGTGTGTGTGTGTGTGTGTGTGTGTGTGTGGTGTGCCTGTTTTTTATTTCTTTTTTGTGTGTGTTTTCTTGTTTGGTTTTTAAGGAAAGGTGGCAAGGTGGGGAGATTATAAGGAAAAACTGTGAACAGAATATGTAAGTTAAAAACAAAACAAAAAAAAAACAGCAATAACTAAGCCCTTAACTTGAGTCTATAGGTAACTAGTTAACTACTTTGTCATTTAAATTATTTGTGTGACATTTCTCTCTCTGTGCCACATTAGCTCTCATGGTAATAGCTATCAACTTGCATGTTCTTTTCTGGTTTTGTGAAGTTGCTCCTAGCCTTAGTCTCTATACTTGACCTGAACTATATTTTTAATATTTCAATTTCACATTTCTTATTTTGCATTCACTAAAAAA
>JADRCC010569921.1:0-10360 GCA_019843855.1 Hylomyscus alleni | reverse complement strand
CGCAGAGCACATATTAGGTCGGTGTAGTTTCTTAACTAGTTTTAGAATATGTGAACCAAGTCTTGAGCTGAGAATGTGTGTTTCCTAGCAGATGGTCTATTCAAATTTCATTGCTAGGAAGGTATCAACATGATTTACATTTTTCATTTTAGAAGATTGGTTCTTTGATAATCACAATTAGAACCCGCTTTTACACGGAGTCAAGAGCGCCAGTGGCTTTGCTACACGTTAAAACCTTTCAGTGACTATTGATTTCCTGTTGAGAGTCACAATAAGACCCAATGGGAATAAAACAGGCCAACTCCTAGTCAACAGCTAATAAAGATGCTACAAGCATGTGGCAACAAATACAATTAGAGGCAAATCCTGATAACATGACTGGCAGCATTATCTGTGCTAAGTCTTAAAAGCAAATAAAGAGTGAGATCACGCTGACCTAGGGACATCTGAGACTGACGACAAGGCTGCTTTCCAGCCCTGCCCAAGGAAAGTGCCAGGTAGAGTAAGTAGTCATCTACTTGGTGATGAGCTTTTCCTTTGGTATTTCATATTTCTTCAGAGCCCTGGTTCTCAACCTTCCTAATGCTGCAGCCCTTTAATACAGTTTCTTGTGTGGTGATTCTCCCCCAGCCATAAAATTATTTTCATTGCTACTGTGTAACTATAATTTCTATACTATTATCAATCATAATGTAAATATCATTGTTTTCGATGGTCTTACGCAACTCTGTGAAAGGGTCATTTGAACCCCAAAGGGGTCAAAACCCCTGGTGCAGAGTTGCTGCTTTAGAGTATATAGTGGGAAAAACTGCCACAATGTTAACAAGCTATGATAAGGACTAAAATACCTAATCTGTAAAGCAGTACCCTTGGCCAAGTTTAAACTAAGGAAACACTCTTTCCTCCACAGCCTAGCTGTTTGCAATCATTTAGTATGAAGGCAGGGGTATGCCACGCTCTGAGAAAACCCAAGCCATTCATGTAAAAAGTATCTTTTAACATTGTCTGTTTGCCACAGGTAAAATCTGTAAGGGGTTCACTATACTATACTTTAAAATGCATGTAGTTTCCCCAAGTGAAGTGCAACAGAAGGGGCTCCCTGCAAGAGTTAAGTATTTTATTCCACAGGACCCCGCCCCACCTAACCTTCTCGTCATCAAGTTATGACAAAAAGAGGTCTAGGTATTAGGAGAGAGATTTATGTAAACCCATCAAGATGGCCAAGGTTACCTTGAAAGGACGATGCATATCTGGGCGTTTGTATCGAAGATAAATCAGCCCTGCGACTGCCAGTCCCATAAAAAGCCACCTGGCGAAACTGAGGAAATTCAGAAGACTGTAGAGGTCTCCGGAGAAGAGCATGATCATCGTCAGAGGATGCTGGGGGTGGAGGAGGAGAGGCAAAGTAATCAAAGAGAACTAAGAGGGAACAGGTAAGACCAAACAATGGCGTCAGCTCACGCTGTACGTGCCCCGTCCAGGAGTTATTTATAGTGCTAAGCTATCATCCTGACCAAAGCCTAGATTTCACAAACTTCTTTTCCATATTCTGTTCTTATGCTGCAACAAAGCCTCTTTTGGAGGATGCTGTCAGGAGCCCCATTTCGGTTGGAATTTTGTAAGAATTTGCTGTTTTGTTACTTTGCCGGTTCCTTTTTCATTGGGAAGGAGATAATGGTTTCGTTTTGTATATAAGTGTGTCCATCTTCAGACAGGTGCACATGTGTATACATGCAGGGATATTTGTAAATGCATATGGAAGCTAGAAGACAATTTGTGATTTCTTAATACCTTGTGAGATAGGGTCCCTCATTGGCCTAGAACTGGCCATGTAGGCTAGGCTGACTGGCCAGTGAACTCCAGGGAGCCTCCTGTCTCTGCCTACCCAGTACTGGGATTATGAATGCAAATTACCATGCCAGCATTGGTTCTGAGGGACTAAACTCCAGTTCTCATGCTTGCAAGACTAACAGCCTGTGCCGGTCCACCTTATTTGAGACGCTATCTTTTCAAAGAATAAAAAAGAAAAAAAAAATCCAATCACTCAAAATCAGGCAGAATTGATTAGTAAGTTGCCGATCATAACTATTAAATACAGATAACTGGGAAACTCTAAGGAAGCTCTGAAGTGATTTCTGAAGTGCTCCGTAGTGTGTGGGTTCTGAACAGACTTACACGGAGGCAACAACCATATGAAGGTGAACCTCTTGGCTCCTGAATGCACACCACTGACCTCTTCCTATTCCAGGTCGACTCTCCCCTTGTGCTAACTGTGGGTGACCCTCAAGACCAGGAAGCAATAAACATAGAGAACAAGAAGATCAGAGCAGGATTCTGCAGCCCAAAGCACCAAGGCCAGCATGAACGATAGCAGAGACATCACACGAAAGCCCTCTTCTTGGAGTAATACATCCTGTTCCCACAAGTGACGTTAGCTTCCAGATTGTGCACAGAGCGTATGCGTACTTTCAAAAGAAATTTCAAGGGAACATTCTGAAACAAATTAAATGCACAGAGAAGGGAAAAAAATGCTCAGTGCCTCCTAGGGTGCTCTTGACCTCAGATTCTGGTTAAGAAGAAACAAATGTTACTGAAATCAGAGGGGAAAAAAATGATTGTAGCATGGCCGGTGGGTATTTAAGGGCTCCTACACATTTATAGCCTTATATCCCACATTTCACAAATATTGTTCCCATCCTGGTGAGTTCCACAGCTTCAATTTATATTTAGGGGTTTTCTTCTCTTTAAGGTTCGCTCTCATAGGTCTCAGTTACTCTTGGAGAATCATTTCGCTGCTTAGGGTTTTATCTATGCTTTGAATTACGTTGTATGACAGGAGCCAGGAGAAGACAATGGATAATTTTTGCACAGTCTGTTTTCAGCTGAACTCTGAGTCCAGAGTTTAGAGTGTATCCTTGTGGTTTTTTCCTTTTCTTTCCTTTGAGGTTCTCTGACAAGGAGAGAAACCACAGCCTTCATTTCCCTTCACACAAATGTGAAGGGCAGATTTCCCATTTCTGCAAAGGTGAAACGGAACTGAGGTGGGTCCTATCCCAGGGCATCCAGCACACATGGAAAACATGGAGTTAAAGCAAGCCATGGCAAAAATCTCTGACCTCCCAAACATGATACACTGAGCACCAACCGAGTGGTAAATCAGGATGCTTGTCCCACTCCCTCCCTCCTTCCTAACCATTTTGTGAGGTTCTATCTACTTGTTCATATGCATTACCAAAACAATAACAGCTGGCAGAGGAGTGTGCTTGTGGACATGAATCATAGAGAGGATTTCCGGAAGGTGCCCTTCTCGAGATGCGACATAGAATAACCTGCGGGGAGAAAAACAGTGAAGTTGACTATAGAATCAATCATTCAAATGGGAAAAATGCTTAAATCCCCGAAGAAACATGGATGCATCCTTTTCAGGCATCTTGGCATTTCTTCTCTGGTCATTTGGGTTGTGCTTTGAAGACAAAGGGCAGATTTCACCCTACATCTCATTTCAGGACATGCAGTGTCTGAGAAATATCTTACATTGTTCTCAGGAAAAACAATAACAATATCACACTGACTGGAGTTCTTCCTATACATGAGGAGCTGGTGGCAAATTCAGTGCCAGATTGCTACTGTCAGTCCAAGCTAGCACACATGCATTGCCACATGTACACACATGTACATGCATGTAGTGTTAACACTTCTCTAATTTAAATTGTAACGTAAGTTAAAAAAAAAAAGATTTTTGCACCATCAGACTAAGAAAAGGGATCACAGATGGTGGGGTGGTGATTTCTGCTTTCATCTTTACCCTTTTTCGTGGCATCTTCAGAAAAACAAAAGACTTTATCGCAAGAAATAAAGGCGGTTATAAGACCCTGTAGACAGACTTAAAAAAAAAAAAAAAAAAAAAGGCAGCATGCCCGGCTCAGAATGGGCAATGTGTAGACACGCAGCGCCCTCTACTGGACAGAATGAAACATGCTTCTCTGGAATCTATGAGGAACAAGGATATGCCTTTAAAAACAACAGGTTCGGAGGAACTATTGCTTTTCTCTTTAAAAGTTATCCTTATCACATCCAATCTCTAAAACAGAAATGTGTTTCTGAAAATACATGAACTCGCTCACCTGGAGACAGCGAACACACTACCGTTCATGGAGCCGAAGCAGGAGAGGGCAACAAAGATCGGGACTGCTAATGAGAATTTTCCCAGCAGCCGCTCAGAGAAGGTCTGAGGAAGGAAAGAACGGAGCAAATTAATGCTTTCCCCGAAAGTGGAATAAAATGAAACAATTTAGGCCAAACTTGCTCTTTGACTTTCTATTAGCCTGGTGCTACGTGAATGTTTTATAATCTTTCTTTTTCGTTAGGGTCAAACTGACTCCACAAGACAATCATCAGAAGCGGGCACGACAGCATTGCTTGTCTCAGACCTGTGGGCAAAGGTCTAAACAGTCGCCTTCTCCGTCCCTCCAAAGCAATGACCGATTTACTGAATCTTTATCGCCTCTGATAAGAGGAAGGGGCTCAGTTCGGAAATTCTACTTTGAGAGAAAGAAATTGTTCTGCACAATCCCAGAAAGCCACCTTATGTGATGACGTACAGATATACCCTGGGGAGTGTTACAGGTACTTGGTTCACGTACCAACCTCAGTGCGGGAGGAGAAATCAAAACAATAGACAGGTTGACTATTTCATCACAGGAGCGAGCCAGTCTGAGGGTCCTTTACCCCAGCAAGCCCTGCCAGCTGAACCTGTTTACAGAGACAGTCCTCCCCCACCCTAGGAGGCTGTCATCTACTTCCAGGGTTTCCTGTAAAAAGCTAGAACACAAAGCCAATCCTGAGAAGCGACAGAAAATATAAATAAATGGTAGACAAAGTTCTAAGATTTCCTCCTAGACTGTCACAGGACAGTCTTGCACATTTGTATAAAGGATGTTTTTTGTTCGTTTGGTTGGTTTGGCTTGGGGTTTTTTGATTAATATAGAATTATTTTTTTTTTCCATTGTCCTTGATGCAGCTGGTGCTATGCAATTAACAGACCCCATTATGCTCTCCGCAAATTAGTGCTGCCCTTTGCCTAGAAACATAAGGCAACTGACCAGACACCCGGAAGCGTTGTATATTCCACTGCCTGACAGCACTGCAGTGGACAAAGCCCTTTTCCTGCTGTGACTCCAGACACTGGTTCACACACCAGGAGATAACCATTCCCTGTGGGTGCTGCTCATAGGAAGTGATACCATGTTAAAAGGAGCTGCCCGTGGTGGATGGGAGTATCACTGGATGCTTTTAAGTTTTCACCCTTCCTGGCTTTGAGGTAATGAGTGAATTCTTTCTTAGGAGTTAAAATGTCTGGGAAAACACAAGTATGTGTTTCAGAAAAAGCAGTCTCATAACATGATCTTTGGAAACAAATATAGTCCCAGTGTCAAATAAATTTATGGAAATGCTTTGGAATTATATGTATGTAACTCGTAGGGGGTTACAATGCACACTGGCATCTTCAAGTATTACCGGAACATCTCTTTGTAACATCTTTTTAATTTCATTGCCTAGTTGTTCCCAAATTTATAAATACTACAATACCTCTACTCCAAGGTTATGCTACAAGTAGATAAATAGTCATGATCCTCCTGAAATTTCTAGGATGGTACTTTGGGGAAAGGATTCAAGTCAACATTTGAAAAGTTTACAACCAGAAATGAGAAGAGTGGGTTACACTTTGCATATCAAAACTTGCATTGATTTGCATTCAGTAACTCCACCTGTCCTTAGAAACACATTGGGAAAATATTCCCTCCTTGTAAGAAAGCCTTGATGGGAGTTTTAGGCAGCTTTATATAAAAATACTTTTTGGGAGATTTAAAAAAATAACAAAGAGAACCTATGGCAGAGGTTAGCTGTATCATATGATACATACTAAGTGACATGTGCTCTAAATCTTCAAAATACTATCATTCAGGTCAAGAAAAGATTCCTAACTTCAAAACACTTTCTCATGGAGGGAGCCATGATAAAGCTGCGGCGACTCATTAACCTAAATTGAAACTGCCACGATTGTAATGTAGACTTACCACGGCCACAGCCTTGGACTGTAACAGCTCCTCAGCACTAATGGTTGTAAAATAGGCCACATTTGTCAGTACATAGCCCACTGTGATGATAGCCATGGAGATGCAGATTGCAAGAGGGATGGTTCTGAAAGACACAAAGACATCACATGGGTCATCTCGCATTCTCTGCTGCCGACGAATACAGAAGACTAGTGCCAGGGATGGGTGTCAGGACACCAGCCATAACCGAAGGCTGTGTTGGCATACGAGGAATATTTTATCAGAATGAGGTACCTTTGCAACTTAATGAGATCCGTGGGAGCAGGCACTTTGTGTGACTTGTCTAATGCTCTATCCCCTAATAGATGGGTCTATCCTGTTCTTTACACCATGACTATTATGCCACACTATCCTCACAACCACCTGGGGGGCTTGTTAAAGTACAGGCCACTGAGCCCAGCCCTGGGTTTCTGACTTAACGGGGTCAGCGTCACTCCTGTGCTCCTATGTGATCCTGATGCTACTGACCTGAGGACCACAAGCCTCTCCACTATTAATCCACCGCACCCACAGCTTTTTTAAAGGGGAGGTCCCAAAAGCATCTTTCTCACTCAGGGTTTTCCCCTGGGGCGGCTTGTGGTGCAGACAAGGGCGTGCAGAGTTTTAGAAGAGGGTGGGCTGTATCCATCTTCCGGAAGCGACAGAGACGACAATGACAGCAATAAGAATTTTGTATGTAAGAGACGTGTTCACAATAATGACTCTGCACGGCCGGCCCTGCTGTGAGTTCAAAGGACTCTCAAGATCACAAGCATCTAATAAAGCAGCCGTGCAGATAATCCCATGAAATTAGAGGTGACATGCTGTGAAGTATGGACGACTGGACAGTGCTGACACTGTGTGGCCTCAAGAAGTACCCAGCCACAAATGCAATCTTATGTCTTCATTTAATGCAGTAGGGAAGCCAGGAAGCTACTGACCCTCATAATATGATTCCATGTTACCGATACACATTACTTGCTTAACATAATCGCCTCTTCAGACCCTGTCCGGTTCAGGCAACTTAAACCTTCAACTCCCCGCACAAAAGCTGGCCTCTTTTTTTTTTTTGGAAAGCCATCCTGCTTATCAGCCCTCATAGAGGCTTCACCCTGCAGGGTTCCACTAATGAAGACCTCAATATAATTTCTTCCGAGATGAAAATGCAGTACAGAACCAGGAGGGGAAAGGCATGGCCGACCTCACTTGCCAAACTAGATGTGTTTAAGGCACTAAGTCCCAGCTCATTATACTGAATGGCAACATCCCCTGCTGAGAACAGGCTAAACCAGCCAGTCAGCAACTGTCATTCATTATACTGCTCTCAGCCTGACACTTGCCCTGATCCCCAAAGCCTTCAGCCTTGACCTCCAAATCCTGGCATCCGCACTTGAAAGCAGCAGATGTTGTCCATCCGCAGTGTGAAGAGGGTCCTGCGAAATTTCCCCGTGAGCACCGTAACAGACCTTGCTAGCTGTAATTGATACGTGCTAAATTTAAGTCAAAAGAAAAAGAAAAAGTCACCGAGCCAATGAAATACAAGGCAGTGAAAGCAATTAAAGATGAATTCTAGGTCTCTGGAATGGATGACGAAGCAGAGGAGTAGGAAGGGAAACGGAGGGTCCCTTTCCTAGCCATCCACTGAATTATTTTGAAATTGGGATCTTCCCGCTTGCATAGTAGCCCCACCTGGAGAATACACACTTTCTGTAAAGGAAAAACAAGGAAAAACAAGGAAAAACAAGGCCTCCATTCCTTCCAAGGTAGGTCAAGGTTCTATTAATAAAAGTTGAATTGACCTTGCTCGGTGCGGTGTGATCACTAACTTGTGCAAGAAAAAAAAAAAGTAAGATCACACTATATAATTGAGAAATGACAAATAACAGAGAGCCTTGGAAGTATAGTCCTCCAGCATGGAACTGAGCCTCCTTTTCCCTCTACCTTGAAGTCGGCCTCCCTGCCTTTCTTGCGATGAATATTTCTCAGTGGGGCTTTCAGTATCCCAGCCTTCTAGGTTAGCCCTGCTTTCTTACTGCGCCACTACCAAACAAAGCAGTCGCCGGTCTAGCCATTGGGCTGCTAAGCACCACTCCCCACCCCAAAGTTCTAGGAAACATTTTACATATCCGCCTCACTTTATCCTTGGAAGTTACTGTGAGCCGGAAACATGAGCACTGTTTTTGTTGATGAAGAAATGGAGTCTGTGGGGTTTATGTAACTGTCCAAGGATACCCAGCTGGTAAGGAGAAGCCGGGATTCGGATATGTGCATGACCTAACTTGAAGTCAGGGCATTTTAACCCTGAAGTATGTATGTATGGCTTCCTTAGCTCTACTAATGTTCATGAAAATTAAACCACAGAATATTAAGTAAGCTGAAAAAGTCTCAATGCCCCAGTGTAGGGGAATGCCAGGACAGCGATGGGTGGGTGGGTCGGTTGGAAGGGCGAGGGCATTGTGATAGTGTGTCAGAGGGGAAACCAGGAAATGTAAATAAAGAAAATATCTAATTAAAAAAAAAGAGTACATTTCTCACAGGTTTGCTGTAAAGGGAGGGGAAAAATTCAGAGATTTTTCTTTTAATCATGTTTCTGTAGAGCACAATTGGTAATGCCAGGAGAATGTTCTCATCATTTATTATTATTGTTGCTATTGTTATTTAAAAGGAAAATGTTCACACACTTGATGAATTTCTCCAGAAGTGTTTGTATATAAAAGGGAGAAGCACCAACATGCTTGTCAAATAAGTTGTCAAACAAGAAAAGTGCTTTGGTAGCTGGGGGGTATGGGGGGAGGGTAATCACTGGCACCTGAAATAAAGGGTACAAAAAGAGAAAGGTTATGCTGTGGAGCACAATAGACCATAATTCTCTCTGATTAGATCAAACGAAGCCACGGGAACTGGAGACACCGTGGCTACAGAGCCACTAGCGTTACTAACTGGGTTCCTTTCCATTTTGTGGGAAGGGGTGGGGATGGGGCGGATTTTGTGGTTGCCTCGGCATAAATAGCATCCTTTACAAAGGCGAGCAGCTGACCTGATTAGGGCTGGGCACTGTGTGGTTAAGTCCTGGTTACAAGTATCAAAGCACAAGAACCACCAGGTGAGCCGATAAAAGCTATTAGGCCACGTCAGAGCGATCTTCCACGTCAGAGGAGGCTTTAGATGCAGAGGGCAGATAAGCATGGTTAGAAACCCAAGAGGCAGGCCAGCGGCACAGGAAACGAAACTGATTAGAGGAAGGAGAGGAGAGCCCATGGGTATGTCAAAGCTTCTAAATTACCGAGAGCTGGCCATCCGTCCTAAACGGCAACAGAAGCCTTAGCTTTGTGGGAAGTGTGAACAGCGCACACCTGGAAGCGCTCCGCTTTCTCGGGTGTTTGAACACGTTAATGAGGAACAAAACACAAGTTTACTAAGCAGAGTCCCTTCATCCTCAAGAGCCTTCCACCATCGTGTGTGCTTTTCCTGATTAACAGGCCATAAGTCTGTGAATCTGATATTTGTATTAGTTGAAAATTATCTTCGAAAACATCTTAGTCTTCCCACTGCTTAATTTAAATTGGCATCTCTAGCCAGGCTGACACACAGGAGAGTGTTTCATTCTTTGTGGCTACCGACCTGGAACTCTGAAATGCCTGCTCAGGAGCCCGGTTCCATTTCTGGTTGTTATGGGCGATGGCTCACTTCTCAAAAGTGGTGGGTGGAGATTTGCCTTTTAGAAATCTGTGTAGCCTCCCCTCCCCCCACAAAGACCATGGATATTGAAATGGCGGTGTGGCATTCCAGATCTATGTGGAATGAAACACAAAACAAATGCAATTCGCAATGGTATGTTTAAGTAGGAGTTACCGTCTATATTCTTCTGGGTAGAGAAGCCAAGGCCCGCAGAGGTCAGTGACATGGACCAAGGTCACAGAAGCAGTGAGTGGAGAGCTGCCAGCCAGACCCAGCCCTCTCAGTGCTTCTAACTCCCAGAATGTCCGTGGCAATAATAATGGATGGTTTAGTGATAACTTTTATGTCAATTTCAAAATCCGAAGGGTTCTGATATGCCCGTAGTTACACATTTTATATAAGTGATACATTATCAGGCCAATAGTCACTCTACACATCCTATGCCTCCTCTGTGACTGCGAACTGGCAGTCACCGCACATGGAGAAGCTCTTGGGTATGTTGTGAGAGACTGTTTCCAGTTCAGTTTAACCAGAAGGTACTGCTGTAAAAATCAGAATAAGTAAACCCCACTTGACACTCTAGCTGG
>JADRCC010569919.1:0-20385 GCA_019843855.1 Hylomyscus alleni | reverse complement strand
GGATAGACCTTGAAGCCCCATCTGCTTCCAGTTTCTTGCTAGAGAGGAATCCTGAAAAATTGGTCTGGGAGGAGATAGTGATAGTGGAGCCCAGGCTTGTACTTCATGTACTTCAGTGTTTTGGGGACGAAAGCTAAGATCTCAGACACTCAGCAGCATTGGAGAAAGGGAAAGAATGGAGGGAAAGAGGGAAGGGAGGACAGATGAAGAGAAGAAGGGCAGTGGAGGGAGAAGAGTCAGAAGAGAGGGAGAGAGGGGGAAGGAGGGAGGGAGGGAGGGACGGAGGGAGAGACGAGAACGAGCTAGCATAGCACATGGACGTCCTTACCGTTGCATCTTCCCCAGCATAGTGGTTGAGAACTCGATGCCCACCTGGATGCTTGCCAGCCCAGTCAGTCACATTGTAAACCTTGCGATCGATCACCAGCCACTGGTCTGCTTCCTGATTGTGTCTCTGGATCTCCTGCCAGGTGTACAGGTTGAGACATTTCCTGAGCCTGTCGCCCTTGCCAATTGCCTCCTGCTTTTCATAGACCTCCGCTTTCCCATTTGCTCTCGGATTCCCATTAGCTATCGGTTTCCCATTTGCCTGATGCGTGTCATGGAGACACGGTCGACTTTTTCCAACGAGGCGCTCATTGTGCTCAAGCTTTTCCTCCAGCTTCATTGTTCCTGGATCCCTGAGATTATCTAGGTTGACTCCTAAATTTTCTAGTTCTCTGATTGAGCCATAAAAAGACTCCTTTCCTCCTATTTCATTCCACAGCAGTCCTGGTGCCCACACAGGTTTAGCTAAATTGGCTCTTCAGAGACTGACGGTGAGCACTGCCCAGGCTGGCCCTGTTTTGATCTGTAGTTAATCTTCTGCACTGAGGACAACTAGACTACATTTCTTTCTTCACCTCTCTCCTTGCTGGCTGTTGCCTTAGCAGCATCTTCCTTCAGTATTAAATGTCCCAGAGTACAGAGCCTGAGCCAATCACAGTCTGGATGGATTAGAGCCTCCTCCCTCCCTCCACCCCTCCCTGCACCCCCTCTTCACCCTCCTCCTCCCCCCCCCCCGCCATGGGAGGAGGGGCTAAGATCTGCTTTCTGATTTTTCCAATGACTTCATGGAGGGTGGGGTTTACCTGCTCTCTGAGACGCCTCCAAATGACAACCTTTAGATTTGTAAGTTCAACATGTGAACAAAAGCTTTCAGAGAATGACTGGAGTCTGTTGCTTGGATTAGAGAAATGTTCTTTGTAAAGCTGTCATTTTCACCCAAAAGCTTTCAAATAGGTTTAAAATTTTTTTAAGTGTCATTTTCAAAAGCCGGGGGGTGGGGGGTTGGGGGAGGCCTAAGTACGGGATGCAAATGACTCCCCCACCCCACTATACCTCAGGTAAAATCTTTCTGAATCCGCAAACATTTCTAAAGGTCACATGAGTGAAACATGGTGACTTAAAGTCCTTGTCACATGTTTTATCTCTTAATCCTGTCATCCCTCTTTCCAGGGAAGCTTCTTAGTGCCCCATTTTCCAGCCTAGAAAACAAAGGACTGACTGTCCAGGAAGCATATTATCCTGTCATAGCCACCCCGTGGGTGAGTGAGTGAGAAGCAACCCCGAGCAACCCAGATGTGTCCACCTCTAACTCCAGCTCTTTTTTTTTCTCTGCCCCACATCTGGATTCTAGATTTGCAGCAACTAAATGAGAATGTTTGGAAGCAAAGATGAAGAGATTCCCAAGTGATGGGAAAACTGAATTTTGAGAAAAGCGGTTGCACAAAACACCAGCGAGAACACACGTTTGTGAGACTGAACTGATTCTTCAACACAATTCAAAATTGTCACCAAAAGGGATTTATTCTACTGATATTTGCAGCTGCTAAAATTGGTCTCAGTGCTCAGCTCTAAGAAAGAAGAATGTATCTGTTTTGAATATTGAATAGGTTGTATTTTATTTTTATTTTTTAATAATTATTTTATTTATTTACATCCCAAATGTTGCCCCCTCTTAGTCCCGTTTTACCCCCTCCTCTTTGCCTCTGAGAGGGCACCTCTCCCAGGCATTTCCTCTGCCTGGGGCATCAAGTCTCTGGATATAAGCATTTTAAAATCAAAGTTCACAGAATTTTTATTGGTAGGTACTCATGACTGCAATATCATTAATGCAAAGGAATAATTATTAGACAAATTGTACTTTAAAGTAATTTCTACTAAAAAAAATAATCCAAGTTGTATTTACTGAATAACATGATGAGAAGGAGGTAGGTTAAGTTGTTGACCTCATTATCTTTGGAGGCTTGTGTCATTTCCCAAATTTTGACAAATTAATGGATGCAAATTTTTATGATTTTGAAATGAAAAGTTTAAAAGAATCAAAGAAAATAAGGCATAGGTTTGGACACTAGATAGAACCATATTTCATCTGTATCATTTATTAAGAGACATCCTTTAAATTATGTCTTTGCATTTTAGCCTTCCACTGATAAATGAAAGGAGAAGCACATTTCTCATGACTTCATTAAACCAACCATCACGCTGTGGTATCACATGAACTCATCATTTGCCTGATTTCCAAGTGAGGGGTTTCCCAAACCCAGCAAATGTGCCTGTGTGGACTATTTGTAGATCATATATATAAATGAAGGAAAAGTCAAGGATTTTGGTAATAGGGATGTCTGTAAGCCAGTCAGCCTAGCACTTTTCTTGAGGCTGGTTAGCTTCTCTGAGGGAATAGGCTGCATATTTTATAAGCTGGGGAAAGTGTTGTCTTTACCATAGCATGCCTGGCAGGCACATGAGGAAGGTACCTCAAAGCCTGTATAAACACCATATCCATCCTTCATGCCCTTCTCCCCTAGCTGGGGAGGTTCAGAAGGAACTGGTATCAAGGGGTTTGTAGCAACAGTCGTCTGTACACTCGTCTTCAAATAAGTGATCATTTTTCAGAGTGGATGTGGGTCTGTCAGTATATGTATGGGGATATTTGAGCTGCTTGAATCCTTCTGAAAACTGGGGGGTTCTGTCCCAGAGATATGAGAGCTGGCCCCCTTTTCATTACTGTTCTTGGCCTTCTCATAATATTCTGACCCTTCACTGGGGAACAATGAAATAAAAGCTTCATTGTAAAGGTAATCCTCAAGTTGATTATGATTATAAAATAATGGGTATAGCCCAAACTTCTTGTAAGGATAAGATCATAAGATATTAATCTCATAAAGAGATTTTTGAAAGATAACATCTGTTATCAGGGAAAGGTGAGTAATTTGTTTATTTTCAAACCCATCCAGTGATTGAGCATGTATTGAGCAGCTTCTGTAATTAGCATTGTGCTAATCTTGAAAATTAACTGACTCTGACACCGTCACTCAACAGGACACAGCTGAGCAATGCCAGGTACAGAAAAGGCTCAGGCAATATCTCTGAGCTATTTGGGTTCAACCTTCACAATCCCTGTGCCTATCTCAGTTCTGTAGTCTTTGTTTTCATTTTTATTTTTTTGTTTATTTGCAGACAGGGTTGAATGCATCTCTAGCTGACCTTAGATTCCCTATGTAGCCAAGGATGGTCTTTAAATTCTGATCATGCTTCTACCTCCTGAGAGCTAAAATTACAGGCCTGCGTATGCTACAGTCTCCTAGTACATGTGGTGATAGGGTTTGAGCCCTGGACCTTGGGCATGAAACATAATCACTCTGCTAAATGAGCCACATACTCATTCCTCTGCCCAGAACACTTTAGAGGGATCAGAAAGTATTTTCCTGCCCGCAAGAAAATTCTCTAATTTACTAAAGATTCTCTGAGAACTTAGGAGTTTTCTACTTGCCATCTTAGAGTTGAGACATGAGCCACACTCTCATTTCTTTTTACAGAAAACTATTCAAAAGAGAACGAAGCAAATTGAAATAAAACTTCATTTCCTGAACTTCAACTTCTTTATAGTGCAACAGAGGATAAAAATCAAGAACTCCAAATGACATAAATGTGGAAAAATTCTTTAACTTCACTGTGTCACAATTTAATTAATTAATTAATTAGCTCTGAGGTAGACTCTGGCTCTGTATCCCAAGGTGATGTACAAGTCACTATGAAGCCCAGGCTGGTCATGAACTCAAGTTTTAATGCATCAGACACCAAGTAGTGGGATGAAAAATGAGTCACTACATCCACCTTAATTTTCTCACATTAGAACGTAGATGATGAGGTTGGCGACCTTGCTCAGCACTTAAGAGCAGGCACTGCCCTTGCAGAGGACCCCAATCTGGCCTCCTAGAACATATCTTGAGTAGCTCAACTGCCTATAGTTTCAGTTTCTGGAGATCCAATGCCTCTATCTTCTTCAGGCAAATGTGCTCTTGTGCGCGCGCACGCGCACACGCGCATGCACACACACTTGAAAAAAATCCAAAAGAAGAAACACAGGCGAAACTACTAGTAACAATGGTTCATGTTTTTTTCTTTGTGACAGTTAAATAAGTGAATTCATGTGAAGTGATTAGGGTAAGCCTAGAAATGTTGGTTATTGGTACTATTCTTCTTAAAAAGTTAAAAACCCTTGTCACTCTTGCAGACGACCAAGGTTTAGATTCTGAGCATCCACCTGGTAGCTTACGACTGTCTGTAACTCCAGTTCCAGAGGATGCCCTCTTCTGACCCCCAAACATACACACAGGGAAGATACACTTAGAATAATAAAATAGTTAAAAACACTTGGGGCTGCTAATAGCCAGAAGTGAATAGGGGAGGCTGTTCTGCTGACATATTGGATACTGATGGATTCAGGAGAAGAGAGTCATTTTCAGTTGTGTAGCCACTGGTGAAGCCACCAGGCTTCACTGGGTAGTTACAAATTCACAGACACAGAGATGGTGCTGGCTAAACTCAATAGACCCTCCAAAACCAAGGATACCAACATGGAAAAGGGACTGGTAGGGAGAAGAGGGTCATGGACCAGGATGGAAGGGAGAGGAAATCTTGTGTGTGTGTATGGGGAGGGTAAAATAGTAAACAGAATGCATTTTATATGTGTATGTAGCTGCCGGAGAAGAAATTTTATTAAGTAAATGGTAATACAAAATTTAATGTGATGCAGCTATTGTAGAGCCTGTAGCAGAGACATTCTATGATATATAATGTTTAGATCACGGGAGCTGCTCTGACCATTATTGCATACTCTTAACTTTGCTTGCTGAGAAAGTTTAAAGTTCTTCCTACTGACTATTCTGAAGTATGTAATTAGCTTTAGTCCACTGTAGCTACTCTATGGTGATTATTCTAATCTACCTGATGTGTTTACCCATTACACACCCTTTCTGTTTAATGCTCCTCACTCCTTCCAGTCTCTGGTAAGCACCAGTGTGTGCCTCTCTTCTGTGCTTCACAAAACATCTTCGAAAATCTTCCAGCTTCATTACTGCAGCAACATTTTGCTTTCATGGCTGAAGAATTCTGCCTTGGGCACATGTGCATGCACGAGAGTGTGTATGTGTGTGTGTGTGCATGCGTGTGCGTGTGCGTGTGCGTGTGTGTGTGTGTGTGTGTGTGTGTGTGTGTGTGAATAGAGTTCCAATGACCATGAGAATACAGCTGTCTCTTTGACCTACTGATACACCTTCCTTTGGATATAAAAACAGTTGTAGGAATTTCTAGATCATAAGGTAGTTCTATTTCTTTCTCTTTCTCTGAGGGGCATCTATGCTCCTTTCTACAGGGGCCATGCTAATTTGCATTCCTATCTGCCGTATATTAATTCTCCAAGTCCTCAGCTGTATATATCTCTGAGTTAGCATGGCATCCAATGATAACACATATTCAAAGAACAATTGCTCCTGTCAGGTAGTGAGTCTTTATGGTAATTTGATTTTCCTACAGGATATGTGAAGACAGCCAGCCAAATGGGCAGGACAAAAGGAAAGCGTGCATGAGTTTAGTGAATAAATTGATGGGAAAAGCATCAAGTATAAGTCATAGACTGGAGGCAGGTTGGTGATTTGGGGATTTTTCTCATCAACACAAGGTTGGGTTTTCTGAGCCTCCACAGTATCACTCTGAATTTCCTTTTCAGCTTCCCTCTCCTTGCCCTCGTTTCTTTCTTCTTCAGCATATCCTAGTTGTAAAAGATAATGGGCTATACCATAACATTTATGTGTGTATTGGCCTGTAGAGACCAAAGAACAAATCAAATATTATTCCTCAGATACAGCTCACCTTTCTTTTTAAGGCAGGACCATACTGACTTGGAGCTTACCCATTACTTTAGGATAGCTGGCTAGCAAGCGGTAGGTAGCTCTCTCTCCTAGGCCAGAAGTGTAATTACAAGTGTGTATTGCCACACTCGACTTTCTTTTGGTAAGTTCTGGCTTAAACTCAGGTCTGTATGCTTGTGTGGCAAGCACTTTACCATCACCCTTGTCCCCTCATTGTGACATTTTCAAACATATATAAAATGCATTTTGGTTCTAATTATGGCTCCATTACCCTCTTAGCTTTATTTATGCTCTTCTGGGTTTCTTCTTTTTTCCCCATGAGTCCTATTCCTCCTTCCATTTTATGTTTGTTGTTTAAATCTAGAATCACATCAATATGACTGTTCCCTAGTTCTGCAATGTCCTAAGCCAACCAAAGAGGTGACACTTGTGACAGTCTTGTAGTAGTGCTTTACAAATGAGATTATGGGGTGAAAATGAAAGTCAGCATAGCCTATCTCAGATTCATATACCAGCAAATGCTGCCTGTAGGTACAAGACTCAAACTGAACATAACAGGGAAAGATCTTTGAGTTCTCTTATGCTACTTCTTTTTGAAAAGCTATCATGTATAGTTTCAGAAGCTCAGTTATCTCCCTGTTTGATGGTGTAGGATATCCATAAAGCCATCCCTAAAGGGTTATTCTGAAGCCCACAAGAGGTAATAGAGGTACAAATATGGCCATTACTTGGTAATCATAATCTTATAATGAATGCACAATTTCCTGGTTCTCAGTGAGAATGGTTTCAGTAGGGCACAACATGTCACACAGAGAAAAATATAGCTATTCTTTTTAACCACAGAACCATAAAGAAAGTTGGACCCAGTATAAGGGGATTCCATTCTTCTGTTGACATATGGCCTACCTATTTTCCTGTTCAGGACTGTGCTTTTTGTACTCTGAGGTCTGACTTGCATGTGTGAGTACAACTGTCATTATAACTGGCCAATCTACTTTCCACATGGCTTCCTTTCACCAGGGCACACCCTGAATCTGTGAATAAGACACTGTGCAAAGGGCACACCCATTTTCCCTGAGCATTTTTTCTGAAGCACTACTTTATCATTTCAACAAAATTTGTTTGAAAAACACTGCAATTAGCTGTTAGTGCCTAGGGTGAAAACAACCTCATTGTTTTTTGAGGCTGACATTCAGGATGGACCACTTTAGCTGGTCCTTCTGAACCTTTGAGTGGACTGGTGAGCCCTGCTACTTGGAAGGCAAGAATCAAATGAGGCAACAATATCCTTTCCTGCTGCGATCACACAACCTTATCTCACTCAGAAAGCAGCAATGGAGGCTTAGTCTTATGAACACCCACAACTATGATTAATCATTTAAAACATGTATAAAGCTGTCAATTATACCCCATCTACACTCTCCCTTATTTTAAGAAACTCTTGATTCAGAATCTCTGGTTTAATAGACTTTGTGTGATACAGTTTGTTCTCCATAGTGCAGGGTCACATTTGAAAGTACATAGTGTCCCCTCCCATCCACTGTGAGCACATAAGGCCAAGTTTGTAAGTAAATTTGGCTGCAGTGTGATTTATTGAGACAAAGGCCAACTCCACAACTGGTCTCTTGTTCTATCTTCTCTCCTTGTTCCTCACTCCTCCTTAGCCTCATCTTTTCCCTATTTCTCTCTTCTTCTTTCTCCTTATTTTTATTCTTGTCTTTTTGTGAGCCTTGGAGACGATAATAAAGGTTCCTTTTCCCTTGTGTTTCTTCAGATGCATGAGAACACATATTTCTCAAAATATCAATTCCACTTCCCCTTAACTCATGTTCAAGAGTGTTTCTATTTTTTTGTGTGTACATGTGTAGAAACTGGTGAAAGAGAGTTAAACTAGCCCAATAAGCGGCTCCTCTGGAAAATTCTAGGCAAATATTTGTGTGTGAAAAAAAGAATCTGTTGTGATGATTCATTTTGTTTAAGAGTAGGAAGTTTGTATTTACTGGGTTATTTTAACTTCCAGTATTTTTTTAAATCTTATTTTGAGCAGAGTTACCATCTATAATATAGGGTTGGGGATACAGTGGTAGAGTGCTTGCCTGGCATGCACAGGGCCTTGGGTTCAACTCCATGAGTGATTGTGTGCATGCTCACACACACACACTCACATACATACACACACACACACACACACACACACACACTTCACAGATGCATACTCTCCTATATAGAGATATTTTTTCCATTCTTCATAATGCAGCAATAGCATCAATTTTAGTAAATACCTAGTCATATTGTCCTGTAGGAAACATGCCTTAAATGGGGTGTTAAGTCATAGAGCTTATCTGTCGCAGTTATCGATCGACATGTATATTTTCAGAAATTATACTGTTTTTCATCCTTCAGTAAAGCTCAGTAGTTACAAAATCAAAGGAGGCAACCTTCTAAGTGTCTTGGCTCACTTGCCCCTATTCTGCTTTCTAGAATTTTCTGTCTTATTACCACATGTCTACTAACATTTCTTACATCTTCTCATGAGATCCTAGTGAGTTTGTGTCCAGTGATACTTTGCAAGTTGCCCAGACTAGAGTGAATGAAATAAATCAACAAGGTTTCATTATTTGTTGCCTAGGAAGTTACCTCTGAGTAGCATTTCCAACAACACACACTAGTCAAGTTGATTAAAGGAACCAAGAACGAGAACTGGGGAGATGGCTTAGTGCACACTGGTGGATAAATAAATAGGCGGGCTTGAGTACAGATACTCAGCACTCACATAAATCCCAGTACTTCAGTAGGTTTAGCACTAAGATGGAGAATGGCAGTAACAGCTTGATCCTAGTCAGTCTAGCTACTTGAAGAACATTCAGTTTGGTGAAAGACTTTTTCAGAAATGAAGTGGACAGTGCTTGTCCTGGCTTCATTTTTATTGTGGAAGTAAAATATCTTGGCGAAAAGCAATTTAGGGGAGGAAGGTTTTTATTCTTTTATTTTTTTCTTGGATATTTTCTTTATTTACATTTCAAATGTTCTTCCCTTCCCAGGTCTCCCCTTGGGGAAACCTTAAATCCCGCCTATGTTTCTCCTCTTCAGCATTGGCTGCTGGCATCTTTATTTACCAATCAGAATTACCCGAGGGACAAGTTCCCAGGGACTATGTGCAGACCCTCTTGTGCAGTCTTGGAGGACCCAATTACCATTAGAATATAAGCAGCTACAGCTATCATAAGTTGTCATAAAATTGTACATCAAAAGTAGGTACATTACAGAGAAAGCTAGTGCATGTCAGCACTGATGAAATCCAATTATCATTGGCACCAGATATCATGGTGTCACATTGAGTTTTTTGATTTTTAAACATCTATTATGATTACATTGAATTACTATATGGAGAATCTTGGGGACAGGTAAATGGAGAGTCCTTATTTTCAAATCTTAAACCATTTTAAATAAAAGACAACACTCAAAATCATCCTTGTGTTTAATCTCAAGCTTCCCCTTCACATCCAACACTAGTCCCAGGGATTTCTGTCCCAGTGATTTTGGACCAGAGAGGAAAGAGGGCATAAGATTATGACGTTTGTTTTTATAGTTGCTCTTAGTGAGGTGACTGCCATTTTCTTTGTTGTCATTGCCATTCCATACATCAGGGTTTCTCAGCTTGAGCATGATTTACCTTTTTGAACAAGATCATTTCTTCCTGCTTAGGCATGGAGGCCAAGCATATGTTCCTAGATTCTGTTTAGTAGCATCCTTGTTCTTGGTCCCTACTCACTAGATACTTCTGCCTTCCCCATTTATCCAAATCACATGCATTACATGTGATACAGAAATCCTATAGGAAGCCATTGGTTCTACTGAGCTTGTGTATGAGGCCCAATAGACCAAACCAAAGAGGAATCATTCACACTGAAATTTTCAGATAGCAAGCTAACACTAAACTATTTCTCTGTCTTTCTGAGAAATTAGGAGAGGGACTGGCATGAGCCAATTCCTCAAAAGACTTTTACTCAGCATAGAAAGGATATCTTATCTGCTTTGCCCTTTTGTGACAGGGCAAGAAAATGCAGGTTCCTCCATCTTATATTTTTGTTGAGGTTATTTCAGGTTTAACTATAATTACCCTGAAAAATATCCTGAAAAATTACCCAGTGCTATTCTAAGAACCCACGGTCAAGATGCCCTAGTTAACTTCACTTCTTGTTCAAAACCCCTGCCAGCTATCTGCTTATCTTAGCTTCCGTTAAGTTGCCTGCTGTGGATCCCATACCTCTGCAGCTCCAGAGCAAGATACCAGGATGTGGTTTTTGCCTTTCAAAGTCCCTTGGTCTAAATGTTCAGGGGCTACTCTCAGGACCTGAATACTTGAGTGTGGTCCCAGATGGCTCAAATAAAGATTTCAAATGGCTATAAAGTATGCCTGACTGGTCTTTGGTGGGCTCTCTGTAATCTCTGTAATACTTTAAAAGAATGTAAGTTTGAGATGATCAACATAATTTTTGTTCAGTTTCTTATCTCCTTAATCCACTTCTTTCTGTAAAACCAATCTCCTCGACTCACTTCATGAGAGCACCCACTCTAGGTTACAGAATGGAGTAGTAGTCAGTTACAGAATTACGAAAAAGCCATGATGTAAGTTTTGCGGGATGTGCTGGTGCATGTCTTTAATCAAATACTTGTGAGGCTGAAACAGGCAATTCTCTGTGAGATTAAGGCCAGCCTAGTCTACAAAGTCAGTTCCAGGACAGCCAAGGATACATAGAGAGACCACACACCCTTCCCAATAGTATGAGCCTCATTTCTTGTAATTTTAGCATATGCTCTTATGTACAATGACAGGGTGTGAAGGTAAGTACTGTGTGGATGAAAAGACTCCTATAGGCCTTAATGAAGAAACAAGACAGACTCTGACATTTGTCTGCAGCCTTAGCAAATGGATAGCTCATTTCAAAGTGATGTTTGTACACTACACTAGTATGTGCTAAACATTTAACACAGAATTTTGTTTCCCTGTCTTCCTTTTCTGGTCCTTACAGGATTCTTCTTTACTGAAGGGATAGAAATTATTATCTTTACTGAAGGGAAAGAAATGGACCATTTTATTTATTTTTTCTGGCAGTGCCACACCACCATGTTATGTTAGAAAAAGAAAATATTTGTAAATATAGTGATTGAGGAGAAAAATATTAAAGGGCAATCTGAACGGTAAATTATCAAGTCTATTTTTTCCAAAATAGTTGTCACCCCTGCACTTCTCTGTGATATCTCTGTTCTTCAATACTCTCTAGGATCTGATTTCTGCACTTACTCAGTAATTCATGACTATTGAATACACAAGAAACAAGAGTGTGGAGAAAGCCAACTGAAACCAAGCAGAATGGGTTCAAGAGACCTCAGAGAGCAAGCTTTGCGGGAGGAAATTATAGACTTAGATATTCCTCTTTAAAATGTGGTGCTTTATTGGTCATACAATATTGTAGATATGACTATTAAGATGCATCCAGAATTAAGTTTAAATTTTCATTCCCTGTTGAAATTTCCCCATCTCTGATTTTTATTTACACACTGAACATGATGACAGAATATTACACATATTGGTGAGGTCAATTGAGACACTGTACTTGAAATGTTTAAGACAGTGCTTGCCCCATCCTAAACTCATGACCATCCTCATTGTTACTTCCTTATCATCATGTCAAGGGTTTTGGAGTTTGGAAAATTATTTTATGCACATTTAATCTTCTCAACCCACAGATGGCTTTTCGAAGCAGGTACTCCTGGCATTTAATGGATGAGGTAAGAGTTTCACAGAACTATTTCTTTGACACTTGTTTAAACCCACACATCCTTTGTCCTTTTAATGTTGAAAGTAAACACAGGTTTTCATAAATGTAGATTTGTGCATCTCCTCCTAGGTTTCCTTGCTCCCAGTTAAGACCTATTTTTCTTCATTACTAGTCCATGTTTTTGCATAGAGTACATGTTGAATAAATTTTTTTTTTTTAGAAATCAATTCTTCTGTTGTGTCTTGTGGGTTTATCTGTTTTCCTTAATAGCACATTAAGTTAAAAAATCCAATTGTGAAAACCTTTTCTTTCTCGGGAAATCTAATAGATCATACACAACTGATTTGGAGCTGAACTGTTTGTTTTACATACGTGTTTATTTACATAGAGAAGTTGTAGTAGCCAAGGGAAATGTGATGTAAACAGTGATGCTTAGGAGTCTAATAAGTCTAATAAATATCCAAGGAACTTCGGAGCCATCAGAAACAGAGATTGAAATGGAGCAAAGCTAGGGAGACAAGGTTGGGTAGACAATCATAAGTGTGGGGTTTAATCTGGTACATGGACTCTGGGCAAATTAAACAACACAAGGCAGTGGGTGAAAGAGCAAACAACTTGGGATAATGATGATACTTCCAACAAGATGTGAAGAGAAATGAACTTTTACCATAATATTAATGAAAATAAAGTTTTGTATTGGTACCAGATAAATAATAGTAGGTAATAAAGCTTCAACATGGAGTTGAAATTTAATAACCTTTCTAATTATTTTTCAAAGGAAGAGACATCTGTGCCTCGAGCCAGAGATACTGAAACTTAAAAGGGAAAAGAAAGAGAAAGGCTTGGTTAGAAGGCTTGGAAACAAAGTCTTTGAAGAAGAGTAGGCATTGGCATGGAAAGAATGAGAGAAGCCAAGACACAAAATACTGCTGGTACCTTAATGGAGACTGGATTGCATTTAACATTGAACTCATTTTTTGAGAGGTTGTATACTTAAAGGGAAGTATTGATTAGAAAATGTTCAAGTATCATTTATAGTCAATGCTGTGCAGAAAGGTCTCTGAGAGAAATTGGAATGGAGTGAACAGTTTGAAAACTTATGTGACAGTTGAGGCAATAGGAGATAGAAAGATTAAAGATTAAAGGAGTGGCCATAGAAATGGTAGATTATTCAGTTAAGTTAATATCATTCTGGATTCTATGTTGAAATTTTGGGTTTGTGCATGTGTGTATGTGTGTGTGTGTAAGTATGTGTGAGTGTGTGTGAGTGTGTGAATGTGTGTGAGTGTGTGTGAGTGTGTGTGTTTGTGAGTGTGTGTATGAATGTTGTGAGTGTGTGAGTGTGTATGAGTGTGTGTGTGAGTGTGTATTTGAGTGTATGTGTGAGTGTGTGTGAGTGAGAGTGTGTGAGTGTGTGTGTGTGAGTGTGTATGAGTGTGTGTGTGAGTGTGTGTGTGTATTTGAGTGCATGTGTGAGTGTGTGTGTGAGAGAGAGTGTGTGAGGATGCAAGTTCTGTTCTTTTAATGAGGAAAAGGTGTTTGGAGTAGTCAGCTTCTTGGTACATGTATGAAACCATCTGCTTCAGTGCAGCAAATAAACATAAGCCAGCTGAACATGTACTTGCTGGATGTCTGCTATACATGTCTTAAGCTTGTATAGTTCATATTACCTTGCAAATGTATCTCTGTCTGGCTTTGATGTTAAACTGGGGATGCCCCTAATCAAAGGCAGAGATCACATCCACTCCTTACTGCCACCACTTGCAGAGTTAGAGAGGAAGAAGTAGAAAGTACTATTTTTCAAGACTGGCTCATGCTTTGGAATGTTCTAGAGGAGAGTGGTTAGATTCTGGTTAATAGTTCCCATGGCAAGAATGTTTTGCAAAACAAAGTGAATAGCTACCTTGTGATTTTCACCTGGGTCTGTTGCTGTGTGGGATACAGCTTCATAGGAAGTGAGATCACAAAGTAATTGTCTTTATTAATCCTGTGAGATCCTCCACAACCTCACCAGCCACATGGAGCATGTGATCTCTAAACACACACTTATGTACTCTGGGCTAAATCCAAATCACGATCACCTTAGCATAACAGGAGAAAGAGCAGCCTGTCCTTTCAAAGTAAGATTGTCTAAATACATTTAGCTACTGTACATGTATTTGAAATAGTGATGATAATGGTACTGAACAAAGTAGCATTAACACATCATTTTCTAGTGTTTCACATGTGCCAGAATGACTCTTAAACACTTGAAATGCATCAGGAATGTTAATCTTCACAATAATCCCATGAGCTGAGGAGAGAATATTTTAGGGACTTGCCCATGTTTACACAGCCAAGAATGGTAGGACTGGAAAAACTACTTCCCCTTCTCTATCCAATTATTTCTTTACCTCTTGACAATGAAACTCCTTTTATGCTTTGCACTCCTTGAGTATATTTTTTCATAGGCTTTATTTTTATTTTATGTATACAACTGTTTTTGCCTATTTTATATACATGTACCATGTGTGTACATTGCCTATGCAGGTCATAAGAGGGCATTGAATCCCCTGGAACTGGAGTTAGAAACAATTGTGAATTCCCAGGTGAATGCTGGGAAGCTTATATAAATTCTCCTTATCTTTCCTTGGTAGTTGTCACATAACTATCATATTAAATTATCAATGTATACTCATATGATAACCTTTCTCATTAAACTTTGTTTCTTTATGGCCCAGTTCAATGCCCAAAAAATGTTTGTACATGAATAGTGAGACTGAGTTGTCTGAATAGGGTGAAATCAGACAGCAGAAAAAAATTCTGAGCAGTTAGGGTGGGTAATGCAGCACTATTCTCTGAAGCACTTCAGGGAATCATAGGTTAAATGTATCAAATTGTCTATCATTTTCTAATGGTGTTGCTGCAATTTTTTTCCATGGTTATGGTCCCATTGGAAAAGTCATGTCCTTATGATGCTAGCTCTTTCTTACTGGCCACATTAATCACTCCAGAACAATCCTCACAGCAAATGAAATTTAGTTTGAAAGTGATCAATATTTTGATTGGAAGGTATGTGAATCGAAGAATTGTTGGTAGTGGTTGCTTTCTGCTGTTTTGATTCTCAAGCCAAAGATGCTTATTTATTACAAGTGTAAAAAGTGAGAGGATGTCAGGGAACAAAAGTTTACAAGTTCAGGAAGTTTTCATAGATGGAGCTTTTTAGTACTGTAGCCATGGAGATCTACAGAGTCCATTAGAAAATGACCATTTACATAGTGTTTCCTGTTACATATCAAACTTAATAATTGTTTTGTCCAGTGAATGCAGCTATAGTTTCTTGAGCATGGCTGAAGGAAAGGTGCCAATTGTCTTGACTTTTGAACATTTTAAATTTCACATAGGATCATAAGTGACTGTCATGCTCGAGCTTATTATTTTAACTAAGAAGTTCTTGCTTTGAGGACCAGCTGAGCTTATTTGGATGGGTTAGATAAACATCCGTGTTACCCGAGAACTTTTGTTAGTGTTACATTCTGTGCTGAAGTCTCTGGGAATTCTGATTCAATTAGTTTGGACTGGGGTTTAAGAGTCTTGCACTTTCCAGAAGGTCCTTAGGTAATTCTGCTGTCAGGCTTGAAGGGTTCCATAAATCTCCACACCCCATAGTTCACTCCTCCTATGTCTCTAAATTATTTATTGCATTAACTTTATATTCTGGCAACATCAACCTGTTCATCATTCAATGAATACTTAATGACACATGTATGTACAGCACAACCCAGAGTAACTGCTTGTTCCACCCTTAAGATTTCCTATCTCCTGCCAGTTAATTGGAAAAAAAGTGATATTTTGTTTATTGTGAGAAGTTTCAGTTCCCATCTCTTAACAACATAACTAAAAGTCTCTTCTGTAAGTATGGAATCACAAGGTCCATGCCATGAGTGTGGCAGAAATAGAAATCTGTTTTTATTACCCTAAATTATAGTATATTATTCTTACTTGTTCTGCCTGTTCTCTGATGGGTGGGGCACAAAAGTAATCCAAGATAAACCAGAAACTGAAACTCTCACCACAAAGCTAATTGCACCCTTGTCAGGTGCTAGATGAACTCCATGTATGGGTCTGTGTTTAGAGATTGGAGAGTGGATAGTTCCCTATTCAGAATAGTGGCTGTTGAACTGTTACATAAAGCATTGATGTGAGAAGCTTGTGTTCTTGTTCACATTTCTGAGTTCATGAACACAATTGCTTCCTGAGTCTTTATAACTTTTTTTTTTTTTTTACTATTGTAGAGATCTCATAGACTATGGAATTAGAAGCCCAAACCAGTCAATTTAGTCTATCATTTGGTGTCAAGACTTGCAAAGTCACAGAGACAAAACTTGAGTGTTAAAATTATTCATGTTGCACAGTGACTGTTGATAATTAGGCGGGTACCCTAACATGCATATTGTTTCTGTAATTTGAATGAAAACAGTTTTTTATAGAGTAGCTGAGGATATTATTCGAAGAAATATTTTATTGGAACAAAATAATCATGGGAGGCAGAGGGAGGGAGATACCTAGATGAAAGAGGAGAGAGCGAGGGAAAAGAGGAACAGGATTAAATATGGGGGAAAACAGGAGAGAAGCCCAGAGGACCAGGAGAATGAAGGGAAATATGCAGCTGCTGGGGGTGAAAGTGGGAATGGGAATATGGGGGAACCTCTAGGAAGTCCCAGACACCTGGGATGTGAGAGACTCCCAGGATTCAAAATGTCTAACAGTGGGGAGAGGGAACCTGAAGAGACCATCTCCAGTAGATAAACAGGGATCCAAATGGAGGGATGGGTTACCAAGCCACAGTCAAAATTTCTGACCCAGAATTGTTACTGTTTAAAATAAATACAGTGATAAAAATGGAGGAAAGACTGAAGGAAAGGCTTTCCAGTGACTGGCCCAAGTTGGGATCCATCTTATGGGTGGGTATCAAAGTCTGACACTATTCCTGATGCTATGTTGTGCTTATAGACAGGAGCCTGGCACAGCTCTCTTCTGAGAGGCTCTACCAGCAGCTGACTAAGACAGATGCATATACATATAGCCAACCATTAGACTGAGGTCAAGAAAGGAAGGATTAGGGGAAGGATTGATGGAGCTGAAGGGGTTGGCAACTCCAGAGGAAGACCAATAATCTCAACAAACCGGGACCCCTGGGATCTCCCAGAGACTAAGCCACTAACCAAAGAGCATACATGCCACATATGTATGTCTGAGGCACCAGGCACATATGTAGCAGAGCACTACCTTGTTGGAGAGAATGGGCCTAATCTTGTAAATGCCTGGGAGGAGGGAGAGGGGGAGCACCCTCTCAGAGACAAAGGGGAGGGTGAATGAGAAGAACAACTGTGGGAGCAGGGACTGGGAGGGAGGCAAGGTCTGGAATGTAAATAAATGAAGTAATTAATTTAAAAAAGGAACTACTTCACTGATATAACAAAACGTTGAGGACATAAAAATCTGTCCTCTAGTTTTAGCTGTAGACAAAGTCTACTACTGAATTTTTTCTATAAGGAAAGTCTACAAATTACACAGGGTTGGATAAAATGCAGTTATCTCTTGAAAAGTATTATATGCTAAATGTATGGACTAGGAATTCTTGGAAGACACTTGGAGAAAACGAGAGTGAGATAGTGTGATGTCTGTCCTTTGGTGAAGAGAGAGCTTACCATGTCATTCTTCAGTGGACACTTCCACCTGAAGTGTTCCTCTCCATCCTCTCAATTTTCCTAGGAACTCCTTGCTCAAAATTCCAAACTCAGTTTAAACATGCTTTCATTTTATAACAAATATTATTTTGAATTGTCTTGAGACTTGCCACTCATTTTTTTCTTTTTATTTATTTTATTTATTTTTATTAGATATTTTCTTTATTTACATTTCAAATGATATCCCCTTTCCCAGTTTCCTCTCCAAAGAAAACCCCTATTCCCTCTCCCCCTGCTCACCAACCTGATTCCTGGCCCTGGTATTCCTCTACACTGGGGCATAGAACCTTCACAGGACCAAGGGCCTCTCCTCCCATTGATGACCAACTAGGCCATCTTCTGCTACATATGCAGCTGGAGCCATGAGTCCCTTCATGTATACTCTTTGGTTGGTGGTTTAGCCTCTGGGAGCTCTAAGGGTACTAGTTAGTTCATATTGTTGTTTGTCCTAAGGGGATGCAAACTCCTTCAGCTCCTTGGGTCCTTTCTCTAGCTCCTTCATTGGTAACCCAATCACAAAAGAACACACATGGTATGCACTTACTGATAAGTGGATATTAGCCCTGAAGCTCAGAATATCCAAGATACAATCCACAAACCACAAGAAACTCAAGATGAAGGAAGACCAAAGTGTGGATACTTTGATCCTTCTTAGAAGGGGGAAAAATACCCATGGAAGGAGTTGCAGAGACAAAGTATGGAGCAGAGACTGAAGGAAGGACAATCCAGAGAATATCCTACCTGGGAATCCTTCCCATATGAGAATCCAAACCCATACACTATTGTGGATGCCAGCAAGTGCTGGCTGACAGGAGCCTAATATAGCTTTCTCCTGAGAGGCTCTGCCAGTGCCTGACTAATATAGAAGTAGAGGCTCGCAGCCATCCATTGGACTTTGCCATTCATTTTTAAAAAGTTAAATAAAATTGTTTATTCATTCATTAAAATACTTAAATTGCACATTCTAATGAGGCATTATATAGTGTTTTTTAATTCTTACAAGTGCATTTTTATTATTGCGTTTGTGTATATATATGTGTGTGTGTACGTCTCTGTGTGTGTATGTCTGTGTGTGTCTGTGTGACATATGTATGCCTGTGAAGCCAGAAGACATGAGATCCGAAGGTAGAGTTTCAAGAAAGTTATGAGTCTTCCCATGTGGGTGCTGGGAACTGAACTTAGTCTTCTGAAAGAGCAGGAACCATTTTCACAGCCACCTAGTATTTGATATTTGTATATATTATATAATGTTTAAGTCAATTATATAATATTATTTAATGTTTGAGGACACATACCTGTGTCCTCAAACATTAATCATTCTTTATAGTAAGAACTTCAAAATTCTTCCAATGTGAAAGTATACACTCCACTTTTGTTATCTCAAACTGCTCTATTGTGCAGTTATAGGCTAGATTTACTCTTATTTGTAGCTTATACCCCAGTGATCAGCCTGATGCATCCTCCCTTCTTACCTGTTTGTCCAGCCTCCAGTCACTTCCATCTACTTCCAACTTCTATGAATTCAGCTTTGGATTGCAGGTATGGGTGAGGTCAATGAGATGCAGGTGAGGTCAATGAGATACAGGTGAGGTCAATGAGATACAGGTGAGGTCAATGAGATACAGGTGAGGTCATTCTTGATCCTTCCTGATAAGACTAGCACTTTTTCTCTGTTCTTATTGCTCTGGAGCACGGTGAGATTATGCATCCCCTTCATTTGCATTTTTGTTGCATATTAGGATTAGACTATGAATTGTGAGAGGGCAAGGGCCATGCCTTCTTGGCTCCTGCATTTCTCAAACTGATGTTAAGTAACTCTCAGGACTTGATTACAGAGGGATGTAAGTTAGTGGCTGAGTAATATCCTGAATACTCTTCCTCCTCTGACAAAGAGGGTCCTGGGTGAAAGAGTGTAAAAATATTACAAACCTTTAGCCCCCTCCCATCCTTCTCACCAAAGTAATGCCACATCTTCTTCCAGACTCCTCTCTGATCACTCAGTTCCTTTCCTCATTAGCGCTCTCCGTAAGTCTGTCATTCCAAATGTGCTTGTCCCCCCTACCCCCATTCTGGAAAGGATATTTAAAAATGTACACGTTCCTGCCCTTTATATGTGATCTTTAGATCTGATAATAATTGCAGAGTCTACAAAAATGAATTCTTACAGAGGGGAAAAGGCTTAATAAATCCTTCAAGAGACTAGATAAAGACTCAAATACAGTTGTGTGCTCCTGCATATGTGGGGATGGTGTGTGTGTGTGTGTGTGTGTGTGTGTGTGTGTGTGTATGTGTGTATATTTCTGTGAGTTCACTCATGTAAGCATGTGTGGAAGCCAGATGTTAACATTAAAGTGTCTTTTTCAGTTGTTCTCCATTTTATTTTTTGAGACAGGGTCTTTCCCTGAACTTGAAACTTTACCATGACAGCTAGATGGGCTTGGTGCTAGGCCTCCTAGGCTCCTCCTGTCTCTGCCTTCTAAGGCTAAGGTTGCAGGTGTGCTCTTCTGTGTCTAGCTTTTTTATGTAGGTTCTGGGGATCTGAACTTAGATTCTCATGCTTGTGCAGCAAGCAGTTTATAAACACTAAGTCCACTCCTTAGCTCCTCAAGTTCTGCTTTCTAAGAGGTGTTGGCTATGAGTTTCCTGTGTCTACAACGTGATATTCAGTGGAATATAATT
>JADRCC010569914.1:7416-20958 GCA_019843855.1 Hylomyscus alleni | reverse complement strand
CAATAAAGAAAAGAAATGGAAACAACCATGGAAACAGAAAACCAAGGAAAGAGGTCATGAAATATATAAGTAAGTATCACCAACAAAATACAAGAGATAGAAGAGAGAATATCACGTGAAGAAGATACTTTAGAAGATATTGACACAATGGTCAAAGAAAATTCAAAACAAACAAGCAAAAAACCCTCCTAAATCAAAACATCTATGAAATCCAGGACATAATGAAAAGACCAAATCTAAGAATAATAGTATCTTAGTCAGGGTTTCTATTCCTGTACAAACATCATGACCAAGAATCAAGTTGAGGAGGAAAGAGTTTATTCAGCTTACTTCCACATGGCTGTTGATCACTAGAGGAAGTCAGGACTGGAACTCAAGCAGGTCAGGAAGCAGGAGCTGATGCAAAGGCCATGGAGAGATGTACCTTGCTGGCTTGCTTCTCCTGGCTTGCTCAGCCTGCTCTCTTATAGAACCCAAGACTTCCAGCCCAGAGATGGCACCACCCACAAGGGGCCCTACCCCCTTGATCACTAATTGAGAAAATGCCCCACAGCTGGATCTCATGGAGGCACTTCCCCAACTGAAGTTCCCTTCTCTGTGATAACTCCAGCCTGTGTCAAATTGACACACAAAACCAACCAGTACAAATAGGAATAGAAAAGAGTGAAGATTCCCAGCTCAAATGATCTGAAAACATTTTAAACAAAACCAGAGAAGAAAACTTCTCACACTCAAATTAAGAAATGGCCATAAATGTACAAGAAGCCTATAGAACAGCAAATAGATTGGACTAGAAAATAAAACCCTCTCATCATGTAATAATCAAAACACTAAATGCATAGAACAAAGAAGGAATATTAAAAGCTCTAAAGAAAAAAGGCCAAGTAACTTATAAAGGCAGACCTGTCAGTATTATACCAGACTTCTCAACAGAGAATGTCAAAGTCAGAAGGGCCTTGGACAGAGGTCATGCAGACTCTAAGAGAATGAAAATGCCAGTGCAGGCTACCATACCTGGCAAAAATCTCAATCAGAGTAAATGGAGAACCAAAATATTTCAGAACAAAACCAAATATAAACAATGTCTATCAATTCAGCCCTACAGTGGATTCTAGAAGGAAAACTCCAACACAAGAAGGGTACCTATACCAAAGAAAAAACAAGCTATTAATCATCTCACAACAAAGCCAAAAGGAGAGAATCAAATGTACATAGTGCAACCTACAACAACATACATAACAGGACCTAACAATTATCTGTCTTTAATATCTCTCAGCATGAATAGACTCAATTCCCCAATAAATAGGCATAAGCTAACAGAATGGGTAAGTAAATAGGACCCAGCACTTTCCTGAATACAAGAAACACACTTCAATAACAAAGACAGACACTACCTCGGAGTAGAAGTCTGGAAAAAGTCTTCCCAGAAAATGGTTCCAAGAAACAAGTTGGAGTTGCCATCCTAATATCCAATAACATAGACTTTCAACCAAAAGTTATCAAGTAAGACAGAGAAAACCAGTTCATGTTCATCAAAGGAAAAATCCACCATGAGAAAGTCCCAATTCTGAACATCTATGCATCAAATGCAAGTACACCCACATCCATAAAAGAAACTTTACTAAGGCTCAAAGGACACATTGAACCCCACACAATAATAGTGGGAGACTTCAATACCCCAATCTAACTAATGGATAGGTCACTGAAACAGAAACTAAACAGAGACACTGTGAAACTAACAGAGGTGATGAATTAAATGAATTTAACATATATAAAGAACATTTTACCCTAAAACAAAAGAATATACCTTCTCTCAGCATCTCATAGTACTTCTTCAAAATTGATCATATAATTGGTCACAAAAAAATCTCAACAGATACAAGAAGATTGAAGTAATCCCATGCATCCTATCAGATTACCATGGACTGAGGCTAGACTTTAATAACAGCAAAAACAGAAAGCCCACATACACATGGAAGCTGAACAACACTCTACTCCATGATAACTTGTTCAAGGAAGAAATAAGGAAAAAAATTGAAAACTTTTTAGAATTTAATGAAAATGAAGACAAATCATACCAAAACTTATGGGACACAACAAAAGCTGGGCTAAGAGGAATATTCATACCACTAAGTGCCCTCATAAAGAAATTGGTGAGATCCCACACTAGCAACTTAACACCATACCTGAACGTCCTGGAAGAAAATGAAGCAGACTCAAAAGGAATAGATGGCAGAAAATGGTCAAATTCATGACCCAAATCAACTAAATAGAAGTAAAGAGATCTATACAAAGATTCAACAAAAAGCAAAAGCTGGTTCTTGAGAAAATCAACAAGATATATAAACTCCTAGCTAAACTAAAAGGCACAGAGACATTATACAAATAAGCAAGATCAGAAATCAAAAGAGAAAACTAACTAGAGAAATTGAAGAAATTCAAAGTAACATGAGATCCTACTACAAAAACCTATACTCAATAAAACTGGAAAATCCAGATAAATTGGATGATTTTTGAGAGAGATACTACATATCAAATTTAAATCAAGAGCAGATAAACTATCTAACCAGGCCCACATCCCCTAAGGAAATAGAAGAAATCGTTAAAAACACCCAACCAAAGAAAGCACAGAGTCAGATGAATTCAGTGGAGAATTCTACCAGATCTTCAAAGAAGAGCTAATACCAACACTCCTCAAACTATTCCATAAAATAAAAATAAAAGGAACACTACTTAATTCATTCTATGAAGCCACAATTACTCAGATTCCTAAATCACACAAGGACACAACAAGAAAAGCAAACTTCAGACCAATTTCGTTTATGGATATCGATGCAAAAATACTCAATAAAATTCTTGCAAACCAAATCCAAGAACACACTCAAACCATCACTCACCACAATAAAATAGGCTTCATCCCCAGTATGCAAGGTTGGTTGAATATATGAAACATAATCCATTAACATAATACCCTACATAAACAAGTTTAAAGAAAAAAATCACATGATCATCTCATTGATCATTAGATGCAGAAAAAGCATTTGACAAAATACAACACTGATTCATGTAGATTGCTATCTGTAAGCAGGTGAGAGAAGGTGAAAGATAAGGGTTGAGCCTGTGATTGGGTAGTGGAAAAGGAAGGAGGGCTGAGAGTTTAAAGGATAAGTAGAGAGAAACAAAGAGAGTGGAGTACAGAGAGGAAGAGACAAGATGGAGCCTATAGGAGAGGAAGAGGAACTACACAGTCCTTGGAGCAATAAGAATTGGGGATTTGTTAAATAGATGACTAAATATTAAGGAGAGAATGTTTGCCTTGGTGCAACTTGTGTTTATAGCAATTGAATTTTGAGATCATTGTGCTGATATTTTGTGGGTTGAAGATTTACTAATGTAAATCTGACATATAAATTACAAGCCTCTAGAGTTTTGATTTTACTGGGTTGCAGAAATTTGTGACAGCTAACCACAGTGGACAGATGACTGGGAATGTGAGCAGGATCTGCCACAAAAGTACAGAGGGCTGGACTGCCTCCACATAGACCATGGGGAGGGGAAACCTCTAAACTAGAAATTAGCCATCATTGATATGGGTGCCATTTTTTATATATATTTCATGTAACACCTTCATTTTATTTTATTTTATTTTATTTTGTTAGATATTTTCTTTATTTACATGACATATGATTTCTCTTTTCTCAGTTTCCCCTCCAAAATATAAAAATAAAAAATAAAAAACAAAGACAAAAAACAAGAACAAACCCTTGTTGCCTCCACTCTCCCACTGCTTGCCACCCCACCCTCTCCCACTTATTGACCCTGGCATTCCCCTACATTGGGGCACAGAACCTTAACAGTGCCAACGGCCTTTCCTCCCATTCATGATCAACTTTGCAATTCCCTACTATATACATGCTGCCAGAGCAATCAGTCCCACCATGTATACTCCTTGGTTGGTGATTGAGTTCCTGGGAGCTCTGAGGGTACTAGTTAGTTCATATTGTTGTTCGTCCTAAGGGGCTGCAAACCTTCAGCTCCATTGGTCCTTTCTCTAACTCCTTCATTGGGGAACCTGTACTCAGTTCAATGGATGGCTGTGAGCCTCTACTTCTGTATTAGTCAGGTACTGTCAGAGCCTCTCAGGAGACAGCTATATCAGGCTGGCTTGTCCTTACTTCAGTCTCTGCTCCATAGTTAGTCTCTGCAACTCCTTGCATGGGTATTTTGTTCCCCGTTTTAAGAAGGAATGAAATTTTCACATTTTGGTCTTCTTTCTTCTTGAGTTTCTTGTGGTTTGTGGGTTGTTCTTCCTATATTCTGAACTTCTGGGCTAATACCCACTTATCAGAGAGTGCATACCATGTGTGTTCTTTTGTGATTGGGTCACCTCACTCGAGATGATATTCTCCAAATACTTCCATTTCCCTAAGAATTTCATAAATTCATTGTTTTTAATAGCTGAGTAGTACTCCATTGTGTAGATGTACCACATTTTCTGTATCCATTCCTCTGTTGAGGGACATCTGGGTTGTTTTCAGTTTCTGGCTATTATAAATAAGACTGCTATGAACATGGTGGAGCATGTGTCTTTATTACATGTTTAAGCATCTTCTGGGTATATGCCCAGGAGTGGTATAGCTGTGTCCTCCAGTAGAACTATGTCCAAGTTCCGGAGGAACTGCCAAACTGATTTCCAGAATGGTTGTACCAGCTTGCAATCCCATCAGCAATGAAGGAATGTACCTCTTTCTCCACAACTCCTCCAGCATCTGCTGTCACCTGAGTTTTTTTATCTTACCCAATCTGACTGGTGTGAGGTGAAATCTCAGAGTTGTTTTGATTTGCATTTCCCTGATGACTAAGGATGTTGAACATTTCTTTAGATGCTTCTCAGCCAACAAAGGATAAACAGGTAGAGAAAGAAATTAGGGAAACAACACCCTTCACAATAGTTACAAATAATACAAAATTTCTTGGTGTAACTCTAACTAAACAAGAAAAATATCTGTTTGACAAAAACTTCAAATCTCTGAAGAAGGAAATTGAAGAAGATCTCAGAAGATGGAAAGATCTCCCATGCTCATGGATTGGCAGGATTAATATAGTAAAAATGGCCATATTGCCAAAGCCAATTTACAGTTTCAATGCAATCCCCATCAAAATTCCAACTCAATTCTTCACAGACTTAGAAAGAGCAATTTGAAAACTTATCTGGAACAACAAAAAGCCCAGGATAGCCAAAACTATTCTCAACAATAAAGAAACCTCTGGTGGAATCATAATCCCGAACCTTAAGCTGTACTACAGAGCAATTGTGATAAAAACTGCATGGTATTGGTACAGTGACAGGCAGGTAGATCAATGGAATAGATTTGAAGAACCAGAAATGAACTCACACACCTATGGTCACTTGATCTTTGACAAAGGAGCTAAAACCATACAATGGAAAAAAGACAGCATTTTCAACAGATGGTGCTGGCTCAACTGATGGTTAGCATGTAGAAAAATGCAAATCGATCCATTCCTATCCCCTTCTACAAAGCTCAAGTCCAAGTGGATCAGGGACGTCCACATCAAACCAGATACACTGAAACTAGTAGGAAAGAAAGTGGGGAAGAACCTCGAGCACATAGGCATAGGGGAAATTTTCCTGAGGAGAATGCCAATAGCTTATGCTCTAAGATCAAGAATTGACAAATGGGACCTCATAAAGTTGCAAAGCTTCTGTAAGGCAAAAGACACTGTCAAAAGGACAAAATGGCAACCAACAAATTGGGAAAATATCTTTACCAATCCTATATCTGATAAAGGGCTAATATCCAATGTATACAAAGAACTCAAGGAGTTAGACTCCAGAGAACCAAATAACCCTATTAAAAATGGGGCACAGAGCTAAACAAAGAATTCTCAACTGAAGAACACCTTCATTTTAAAACTCTTGGATCAATAAGGAATTTGAGGTCCATATTTAAACATAATAAAAGCAATATACAGCAAACCAATAGCCAATGTCAAATTAAATGGAGAAATACTTGAAGAAATCCCACTAAAATCAGAGACAAGATAAGGTTGCCCAACCTCTCAGTATCTACTCAATATAGTACTTGAAAATTTAGCTAGAGCAATAAGAAAACAAAAGGAGATCAGGGGATAAAATAGATGGGATGAGAAAGAAAGTAGGGAAAAACTCCTTTCACAATAGCAACAAATAATATAAAATATCTTGGGGTAACTCTAACCAAACAAGTGAAAGACCTGTATGACAATAACTTCAAGTCTCTCAAGAAAGAAATTGAAGTTCTCAGAAAATGGAGATATCAAAAAATGGGCTATAGAACTAAACTGAGATTTCACAGTTGATGAATCTTGAAGGGCTCAGAAGCACCTAAATAAATGTTCAAAGTCCTTAGTGGCCAGAGAAATAGAATCCAAAATGACCCTTAGATTCCACCTTATACCAAACAGAATGACTAAGATCAAATCCTCAGATAACAACACATGTTGGAGAGGATGTGGAGAAAGAGGGACACTTCTGGATTGTTTGTACGATAGCAAACTGTTACAACTACTTTGGAAATCAATCTGGAGGTTCCATAGAAAACTGGAACTAGATCTACCTGAAGACCCAGCTATACCACTCTTGGAAATATACCCAAAAGATGCCCCACCATGCCACAGGGGCATGTGTTGTACTGTGTTTATAGCAGCCCTATTAGTGATAGCCAGAAGCTAAAAACAACCTAGATGCCCCATGACAGAAGAATAGATATAGAAAATGTGGTTCATTCACACAATGGAATACTACTCAGCTATTAAAAATGAGGACATCCTGAGATTTGTAGGCAAATGGATGTAACTAGAAAATATCATCGTGACTGAGTTAACTTAAACCCAAAAGAACATGCTTTGGATATATTCACTAGTAAGTGGATATAAGCCTAAAAAGTACAGAATGCCCAGGATACAATCCACAGAACTCAAGAAGGTTAACAAGAGGAAGGACCTATGTGAAGATGCCTTAATCCCACTGGGGAGGGAGAAGAAAGCAGTCACAGTAGTTGGGAGAGGGAGGGAGGAACCTGGGTGGAAAAGGAGAAGGGAAGGGGGAACATGATCAGGATTTGGGGGTAGGGGTACAGGACTAAAGGCCAGCAGCAAGAACAGAAACAGTAGAAGGTGAGGGACCCTCTGGAATGTACCAGACACTTGGGAGGTAGAAGACTCTCACAACTCAAAGAGAGGGTCCTTAGATGAAATGTCCTACAGAGGGGAAAGGGAACATGTAGAGCCCACTTCCAGTAGAAAGACATGTCATCAAGTGGAGGGATGGGGTTGGCATCCCACAGTCAAAAACTCTGACTCATAATTGTTTCTGTTTGAAAGAATTTCAGGGACAAAACTGGAGAAGAGTCTGAGGAAAAGGAGTTCCAGAGATAGACTCAAAGTGCAATCCTGCTCATGGGAAGGCCCCAAGACCTGACACTATTACTGATGCTACAATGTGCTTACAAACTGATTTATCATGACTGTCCTCTGAAAGTCGCAACAAGCAGCTCAGTTGGATGCAGATATTTACACCCAATGAATGGACAGAAACTGGTGACTCCTTGTGTTTGATTTAGGGAAAAGCTGGAAGAAGAAGAGAAGAGCAACCCTATAGGTAGACAAGCAATCTCAACTAATCTGGAACCCTGGGATCTGTCAGACACTGAGTCACGCTTACATATGTATTGGGGGCCTCATATCAATTGATATTAGTACAATAGATAGTAGAATACATAGATAGTAGAAGGCTATCAGGTCTAGACTGAGTCAGAGAAGATGCTTCTAACCCTCAAGAGACTTGGGTACCCAGGGTGTGGGGAGGTTTGGTTGGGTGACAAAGTGGGGACATCCTCTTGGAGACTGGGAGAGGAGGTGTGGGATGTGGAACAGTTAGAACATAGACCAGGAGGGGGATAAAGTATGGATTGTAAAAAAATAAAAAAATAAAAAAAAATTAAAAAAAGAGCAAAAAGGAGCTTTGTGTCACATTTCCTCACAGATATTCTGCAGAGTATACATTTGATGAAGAATCAATACCTAACTAACATGTGAAACAAATAATCATGTATCCAAAAAGTTCCCTAAATCCATGAATTGAAATAGGCAAATTCTCCAATTTGTCTAAAGGATATTTAACAAAAGTAATACAAATAAGCTATATTCAAAAAACTATAGGCAATGGAATAAAGTTTGGAGGAGGTCTTGGTATTGAAAATCATACCAATTTGTAGTTCAAAACCAGATGGTCAATCCTAAAATGATAGATACAAGTAACATTATATGAACTCAATGGGTTATATTTATAATATATGTGTATATACAAATACATATATTATTTAATTATCATTACTGAAAGACAAAGGCATGACTTTGAGGGAAGGTAGTGAGGGATGAATGGAAGGATTTAGAGGAAGAAAGGGAAGGGAAATTTTACTCTCAAAAATAAAATAAAATGAAGAATACGTACACGTTTCCAATAGGTATGAGGAACTTTTCTTGGGGAAATGCAACATGCACACATCTGTCTATTCACCTCAGATGGGGAATCCTTAACAACCAGAAGTATGGATACTACCAAATCTAACTTGGTAAATCAATGAGGTTTAGCGATATTATGTATAGGAACATAGGTGAAGGAATACTTATAGGAGCAGAAATGACTGAAAGACAGATGCATCACCAAAACCTGTCCTAGCATGGGTGACATATCACAGAAGCTGAGAACCTGGGGCTCACTATACGTGCAGGCAGGTCAGCAATCTGAAGAGTGTCTATTCCAAGTGGCTCAGTTTTCTAAACCTCTTCCATGAGGCAGGCTGCGATGACTTCTGCTTCTTACAGGCAATTAGACTTCTCTCAGTCTTTGCAGCTGGCTCTCTTTGAGAGTGTTTCTCAGCAGTCTTTATTGTTTCCTCTTGGGAGGAAGCAGGCTTAGTAAATTTGGTCAGTCTGAGGAACTTCTGGATACTACTTTCAGTTGTTTACTTTCTCCATAATATGGCATATCTCTGAAGAGATTTACATAAGAAAAAATGTTCTACATTACCAGTCATTAAAAAAGTATAAAAGTCAGTCATCAATGGGAGGAGAGGCCCTTGGCCCTGTGAAGGTTCTGTGCCCCAGTGTAGCGGAATGACAGGGCTGATAAGTGGGAGAGGGTAGGGTGACAGGCATGGGGAGGGGGAGGCAACAGGGGTTTGTTCTTGTTGTTTTTGTTTGTTCATTTGTTTGTTTTTTGGAGGTGAAACTGGGAAAGGAGAAATCATATGACATGTAAATAAAGAAAATATCTAAAAAATAAAAAAATAAAATAAAATTTATATTGAGAAAAAAGTATAAGTGAAATTACAAAAAGACAATATTCCTTCTCAATTACAAATATTTCTATAAAAATACTAAAGATTTCAGAGGCTGGCAGTGTTATAGAAAGAGTTTAACACGTGTGACATATTGAGGGATATAGATGAACAAAGACTTTATGAAGAATTTTGCACATTAAAAAAGTAGACATAGGGACTGGTGAGATGGCTCAACAAGTAAGAGCACCAACTGCTCTTCGGAAGGTCCTGAGTTCAAATCCCAGAAACCACATGGTGGTTCACAACCATTTGTAATGAGATCTGATGCCCTCTTCTGGTGTGTCTGAAGACAGCTACAGTGTACTTATTTATAATATTAAATATATCTTAAAAACAAAACAAAACAACAACAACAACAACAACAACAACAACAAAACAACAAAAGCCGGCTTCTTAGGCCTGGAGATATGGCTCAGTGGTTAAGAACACCGACTGCTCTTCCAGAGGTCTTGAGTTCAAATCCCAGCAACTACATGGTAGCTCACAGCCATCTGTAACAGGATCTGATGCCCTCTTCTGGTGTGTCTAAAGATAAGCTACAGTGTCCTTATATATATATATATATATAAAGTAAATAAATAAATAAATCTTAAAAGAAAAATAGACACAAACTCCCATGCCCCAGAAATTACATTACGTAGTCCATCTACACATGAAAAGAAGAGATCAGCATCCCTATGTTTATTTTTATGTTTATTAACACCAGGCAAGGTATATAACCAACTGAAATTACCACTAAAAGCCTATTTTACAAAAGAAAAATTGTAGACTATGAAGTGCTATGTATCCATAAAACAGAAGGAAATTCTGCCATTTATAACAAAAACAAAGACTGGAGGGACACTACATTGATTGAAATAAGCAGGGCAAAAGATAGACACCACATGATCTCAGTTATACTTGAAATGTAAGACAGTAGAAATGAGGAAAATAGTAGATATATGGTTTCTAAAGGTCAGGAGTGTTAGATGTAAGTCAAAAGACAAAGTAAAGCATGAGGAGTGACTTCCTATCTTTTGCATAGCCCTGTGACTATAGATAATATATCAATATATCATAGGTTTTAAAATAAAGAGTACATTTTAAACTATCAAACTATCATCTGTCATCTTCTATGCCTATTCATCATGTATGTGCCTATTTATCATCTTTCTTATCTCTATCAGAATTTTGCATTTTAATTCATAAGCATGTACAAATTTAATTATTCATAAAAAGGAAAGGCATGTAGTTGAGTTAAGCAAGGTTTTATAGATAATTCACATAAACTTTCTTTCATGTACTGACAAAAGTAGGTTAAAAATAGTTTAATAGTGAATGCGTATTCAGATATTTTCCAGGAGATATGCATCAGAATGAATATAACAAATTATGTTTCCCTAGACTCATCATGAATATTCTGAAGTCCATCTTCACACAGGAAGTTGAAAAAGGATTATTTTTCTTTTATTCGATCCCAGGAAGAATATTTAACATTAATAATATAAGAACTTAGTAGTCTTGGGAAAGTTGTTTTCTAAAGTGTTCCTTTAATTTTCAATAAGGAATATGAGCCAAGTGCTCACTTCAGTGGTAAAAATACTCAAAGTGGAACAATACAGAGATGACTACCATGACCCCTTTCCAAGATTGGCACAAATTGTGAAGGGTTCCATACCTTTAAATAGCTCCACCATACCACAAGGGCATATGCTCAACTATGTTCATAGCAGATTTATTCGTAGTAACCAGAAAGTTGAAACAGCACAGATGTCCTTCAATGGAAAAATGGGTAAAGAAAATATGATCCATTGACACAGTGTAATACTACTCAGCTACTAAAACCAGTAACATCATGAAATTGGCAGGCAAATGGATGGAATAAGAACAACAAATTATTTTGAATAAGGTTACCCAGACCCAAAAAGACATGCATAGTATGTAATCACTTATAAGTGGATATTAACCATTTATTCTAGGATACCCATGCTACAATCCATAGACCCAAAGAAGCTAGATAATAAAGATGGCCCTAGGGAGAATGCTTGAATCTCATTCTGAATGGAAATACTTTAGTCATCTCAGGTGGAGGGAGGGAGGAAACTGTGGGAGAGGGCATGGGAAGGAGAACAGCGGTGGAGAATCAGGTATAGGGAGAGCCATAGAGAGTGGGCTGAACTGGGGGAGGGTGTGCATTTTTAGGAAGTGCCAGAGACGTGGAATGGGGGATGCTCCATGGGATCTATGAAGTTGACTCTAGTTTAGACTTCTAGCATCTGTGGATATGGATCCTCAAGTAGCCAGCTCTTACAGCTAGACAGGGCTCCTACTGGAAGGATAGGGACAATAACCTACCCACAAAACTTTTAACACAAATTTGTACTATCTACAAGGACTGCAGGGACAAAGATGCAGCAGAAACTAAGGGAATGGTCATCCAGTAACTGGCCTAAATCGAGAGCCATCCCATGACTGTTACTAAGTGCTTTACACGCAATGCAGCCTTTACTACTAAAATAGCCTGGATTGTTGTTATTCTTTTACAGATGCAGAGAAAAGAAAAACTATCAATTTATAAGAAAAAATATTAAAAAAATCACTGAGTACTGTCTACTAAGTTTTTTTTTTTTAACAATTACTGGTTTGTGTGTTCATACACACAAAACGATGGTTTTGATAATTTCTCTACAAAAAATCATATGTCCTCTATGTTATATGATAACAGAGAAATTATGTTTACTGCCTCAGGTTAGCAGAAAAATTGTTAGTGTTATAGAACTTTACTTCTTCTAGCTATTTTTATCCCTCAAAATTTAAAGAATTAAGCCTTTCATATCATCAACTGTTTAACCCATATTTTCATGTTATACAGATGTTGATTCTCCATCTATCTTAGTAGTAATCCTTACTCACTTAATGATTTCCTTACTTTTATACCATTTCAGAAATAACTTCATTTGAGGCAGATTTCTAGGGCAAAGATCATAGGTTGGTATGTATTTACTTTTTTGACATTTCAACCAGTATGACAGTGAGGGTTGAAATATTCCTGGAAGTACTCTTTCATTTTATCCCATCTTTATGTCAGCTTTCTCATATATCATTATATAATAGAGATCATAAAACACTGATGAACACTGAGGAAATGTGCTATAACAGTTGTCAAGTACCTTAGTTCAAGAGTCATAGGCACCAATTAAGAACTCTGGTTCATCCCCTTGCCACTTGCCTGAGGTCTATTTTCTGGAAACTCATACACCTGCATCATCATCTGTCTAAAACGAGAATAAGAATAGTATTACATGATTTGCTATGAGAAAATGGAAAAGCATGAACTACAGCTCTGGGTACAAATACAAGGATGTAAAGCATGAGCACAGCTACAAGATAAGCCTAACTGATAACTTGGGCACCAATATGGAGAAACATTTAACCTTCCAATAATATTAAGAAGAATCCATTTTAACACCTTCAAAGGAGCCACAAGGTTTGTTTTCTTATTTTGTTTGTTTTGGTTTTTCAAGAAAGTGTTTCTCTGTGTAGCCCTGGCTGTCCTGGAACTCACTCTGTAGGCAAGGCTGCTCTCATTGAAATCCGCCTGTCTCTGCCTTCTCAGTGCTGGAATTAAAGACATGTTCCACTATCACCTAGCCAGAAGTCACAGAGATACATAAGATCCATAGCACATATATTCAGAATAATTATCTGTGTTCATGCTTGGTATAAAAGTTCATATTTACTAACTTAATATTCATATTTAATATTTTCATTGTGTTATCAAGCTAAACTCTGTACTCAACCTTATGATTAGCTTTAGTTGTTAAAAAAGGTATTTCAGTGTAAAACAGTGAGAGGCATATTTAAGTCATCTATTCATATGTAGATCTTTTGTCATCAGACATTAAGTAATGCAAACTACTTACAAAATGTCTTAAAATGTTGAGTGATGAAAAAGTTTTGTTTTAGAATCCAGTGTCTTATAAGATATGTATGACTCACTTACTCTTCAATAGGGAGAAGAATTCTGTAAGCATAGAAAGAAAGCATGTAGGAGATCCCTTTATCTAACACTGTTTGGTTAAGAATATTGAATGCCACATAAGCACCAATCTTTTCCTTTCCTTTCCTTTCCTTTCCTTTCCTTTCCTTTCCTTTCCTT
>JADRCC010569909.1:0-11107 GCA_019843855.1 Hylomyscus alleni | reverse complement strand
ATCAGTAACTGTGTGCATTTATCATCTGCTCAGCTCTCAGCGGGGAAAGAAGAATCAAATAGAATCCAGGTCCTGGCCTCTAGGAAAGGAAAGCGTAGAAGGGAGAGTTCGCCCAGCACGTAGCCTGTGCTAACCCCCTTATACATTAGACCCCTGTGACCCTCACTGTAACTCACTGAGGTCAGAATTGACCTTATATGCATAGACTCCTGTGTTCCTTACTGTAACTCACTAAAGTCAGTATAAACCCTGGGTGTGCAGAGAAAGAACCCTAGACTCAAGAGGCAACATGACCAGTGCCACACCGTCAGGGCTGGACTGGAGCCGGCTGGAGCCGGCTGTTAACTACACCACTGTTCTCTATTGTGTAGTATACAACGACCCTCTGAGGATGGCTCTCAGGGTTCTAAGACGGAGCAGGGAGAGCTACAGTCATCCTGAGGCGCTTCTTAGAGAAGGGCTTAGCTCTGGGCCTTGAAGTAGGGCACAGCTTGGAGGCTGGTGCAGAAAGAAGCCTGAATTACTAACTCCGTATCTTCTCAGGGTAGGCAAGAGGGAGGCAGGAACGGGTCACCCAGCTGAGGGCTCTATGGGAGGAAAGGGGAGTCAGCAAAGAACAGATGCCTCTCTAAACCCAGCAGTGCAAGCTCCCTCCTTTCTGCAGGTCCAGTCCCAAGCTTGGCCTCTAATATCACTTCCTAAAAGCCGTCTAAAGATATAGCAAGTCCCAGGAAAACTTCCAAGTGATGGCCATGGAGCCAGACGAGTGACTACCTCAGGGGTTAGCACTGTGTTCACAAGCCAGGCAGTTTGAAGATGTGCAGTAACTATACCTTTCCACTTCCCAGGAAGCCTGCACAGTCAGCATGGCATTCTCTAGACTTCGAACAGGTGCCAGGTCATTAACTTACCTGCCAGGGGAGCCGGGATGCTAAGACAAGGATCCCGGATGTGAGCCCCCTCACTCTTCACCATTCTGCTCCTGTTCTGACACCTAGCCCCAGGTGTTCTCTCTACCTGGAGTGCCCTCCCAATCTCAGGTTTACCCCTGCCTGCGGCTCTTTCCAGCTATTAAGAGCCCTTCCCTAGAAGGGCAGCCGGAGATACCCCATTATCCCCTCTCACTGAAAAGGACTAGTACCAGGCAGGTCAGGCCACATGCACCATCCCCCTCTCCCCCAACCGAGCACCGTTGCCTTCTGTTCACAGTGATGGCTCCTGTGCCCAGGCCGGTGGGGGCATGGAGGACTCCGTGGTGGCAGCAGTGGCAGCCGGCAGACCCAGTGCCCATGCCCCGAAGGCTCAAGCCCCGGAGCTACAGCAGGAGGAGGAGCTGCCAGGGGCGGTGGGCTCCCCACGGGCTGGCCCCCTCCGCGCGGCCACCCCTGGCCAGCAGCAGCCTGCCCTGGCGACGGCGCTCTGCTCCCACACTCCTGCTGCCTCCGAGTACGAACTCTCCCTTGACCTAAAGAATAAACAGGTACTCAGGGCCTTCCAGGGGGGTGCGGGGAGGGTGGTTGAAGGGCTCTGCCTTTTGGGGACTGTCCAGGGTGACAGGGACCCACAGGTACACTTTCTTTCTATGTATCTCCCCAGCTGAGCTACCTAATCGTCCTTCCCTAGAGACCTGTTCCTCAGGAGGCCATGCTTAACTCCTTTCCTGGCCTTATTGCTGGTAGCTAGTGTATCCAGGGGCTCTGTCCTTTACAAGATGCAAATCCCTAAACAAGTAGCTGTCATGGGGGAGTCCTCACTTCCACTTGACCCAGAAGAAATAGCTTCACCCCCATGCCTTCCAGGGGAAAGCCCCCATTCTTAGGCATAAACTAGCAAAATAAAGTGCAAAGTCATTGGTTGTATATACATAGATCGACAGACTTTCCGAGGCTGATGAGTTGCGGGCATTCAGAATGTCATTACAGGGAGAAGGATACATGCTTAGAGGGAGATGCGACTCTTAGAGTCTATCGGGAAAACAGATCTGAACCTGGAGAGGTAGATCTGGGAACCAGTCCTCACGGTTCCTTCAGGAATGCCCTGGAAACACTCTGGGTATTGCTTTTCTCATCGAGAGACTGGGAACTCAGCCTTCAGTTTCTGCCAGTAGCCCGGCTAGCTCTGTAATGTGTAGGCCCTGAAAAACGCGGTCTTGGCTTGTGAACAAGGCAAATCTCCGTCAGCCAGGAGGACTTAGTAAAGTCAAACGAACTTCTTTCCTTCTGGGGGACGTTGATGCCAAGCTCTCATCCTGGGCTGGGACCAGCAGTGGGCAATGTGCCTGACTTTTAGTAAAGCACTTTGGCAAAATCCTTCATGTTATCTGTGGGACAAGACAGGATTATATTCTATGGATCAGATGACAACACAGACAGGTGTGGGTTTTTCAGAAGTAGAACTTGTGAGACAGAAACAAAACCCCCAAATCATCAGCATTTTCTATCTAGTCGACATCCAGGGGGCGTGACCACTGCCCACGATGTGCCTAGTCCCCCGTTTTGAGAAGGCACTGGATAAAAATATGAAAGTTATAGTTATCAGCATTCTGATAAGGCTGAAGAGCAGCAGCAAGAACACTAATAACTGAATCTGAGATTTGATTTTTTTTTCTTTTTTAATGGACGGAAAGATGCTTCAAATAAAAATAAGTCAGAGAAAATAGAAAGAAATTCTAAAATTCTGCTTGTAGCCCAAAGCTTCGGTGTTCTGTGTGTTTGGTGAGAACATAGCCTTGGAACAGGAGCCCAGGGCTTTGGAAGCTCACAGACTTCCGCTGTCAGTGAGGTGGGGGCATGGGTCCATGGCCTCTCCCGAGGGCAGGGGTCCTCAGAGCAGATCCCTTAAAGCCATAGGACAATGGGATGGCCAGCCAGCAATCCTAGACATCCTTCTCCTTCGGTTCTTCTGCATTCAGGATGCAAACTGAGTACTCTGCAAGTCCTGCAGAAGGAAAATAGAATAGGTTATGGTCACACGAAGGAACCATAGATTAGAAGGCAGGTTTGAAATATGGAAGGGCTGAGGTATGGAAAAGTGAGGAGATCCATTTTCTATCCTTCTGGGAACATACAGAGGCACTAACATATGAGCACTGAGGATAGAGAGCATTTTAGCTTAAGGATTAGGTACAGATTCCTGGCCTGTGAGGTCCTGGGCCCTTTCTCACTGGATGAAGCTCTGTGAGGATCAGGGCAGTGTGACCTGGGACATGGGTAAGCTGTGAGCACACTCCACCATTCTCTCTGCCCCGCTGTGAGCACACTCCACCTGAGACACGTGCTGCCCCTCTGGGACAGGAGCCATCTTTTGTACCCTCCCCTCACCCACCCTCAGCATCCAGCAAAGTGTCTTGGGTGTAGTAAGTACAGGTAGGAGTGGGTATCACTTTTGGTGACTATGCATTCGGGCACCAAGGAGAAAAGCCAAGCTTCTCCCCCACCCCAGAGGGACCACAGTCACATGTAGGGTCCCGTCAACCAAACCAAAGAAGGCGTGGCTTGAGCAGGAGAAACTAGCCCAAGTGCCAGCCGACATGCTGAGAGATGGAGAATTGTGGCAGGTTCATGTCTGACTGGTGACTTGTCCATGGTAAGCCCTATTCTAACAGGTGGGATTGCATCTCGGGCCACTAGGACTGGGTCAGTCTATCATGTGAGTTCAGCCCGAGCAACAGCTGGCCTGCCCTGAATTTTGTATCTTTCTAGACCAACCATAGGTAGGACAGGTAGGAGGAGAAGTGGGCAAGGGGGCATTGAGGAGGCCAGAACAAGTTAGATGAAGCATGGCACACAGTTACAATAGGCTGAATTCCCCCATTCTCAGCTAAAGAGCTATGTGGCCTTGGGCAAGCTGTTCACTGTCTCTGGGCCTCGGCTATCTCGTATGTGTCTCTGAGGTTTTGTGTGCCTCTGTCTTTGAAGTTCTTCCTCTTCCCAATGCTCCTGCCCTTGGCCTCCTGTTTCCTCACCTCTCCGGAAACTTGCCTGGCTTCTCAGCATCGCCACTCCCCACGCCAGTGCCCAGCTCAGCACCTGGTATTAAAAAAATGTTCTGTGGTAGAGCACTCTTGTAGCTTATGGGGCTCTGGGCTTTATCCCCAGCACCACAGGGAGGTGAAATTAAACCGTGAAGAGGGGCCTCTTAAAATTAATAAAACCCTAGTCGTTCCAGAAGGAAAACAAAGTGTGAAATACCACAGTAAATACCACTGTTAGACCAACTTAAAAGTTAATTTAAAATGTAAGAAAATATCAGAGCTATCAGAAAAAAAAAAAAAATCCAAAGAAAATGTTCTGAGACTGAAAAGGAGAAAGAATGGCTTTGTGACAAAGAGAGAAGAGGATGGGCCTGAAGCCGAAGCCGGGTCCTTACTGCTCATAATTCCTTGAGAGAGAGGGATTAGCATTCTGACCCTGTGGTTACTCACAATCACACGGAATCCAGCAGTTCTCAGGCTTGGGAGTGTGAGAGACCATGGCCTCCTGGTCTTCCCCCACCCAGGTTTCCCAGTCAGCCAGTGGAGACCTAGAAGCATTTCTCTAACTCCTTGTTAACTCACATCATCTCCATCCTTAACCCTTACTGAGATCGCCTCTAACTTCTCTCCAAATCCCACCCTTTCCACCACCCCACTTAAGACCAGGCCAGCCTGCCCCTTGCCTGCGCCCCTGGGCCACCTCCTGACAGCTCCAGCTTCAGCTGCGCCTCTCCACCCTGGCCTCCACAGCTGAGTCATCTCTGCAAAGTGCGCTTGTGATCACACTGCTGTCTGCCTGAAACCCTTGATGGCTGCCTTTATGTACAGTACAAAAGCTTTTCTGCACCCCCCTTGCCACAGACCCAAGCCCACTCCAGGGTCCCTACCGTTCCTTTCCACAGTCCCTGAATCCTCCTGGCTAGCCTTTGCCTCTGGTTCTTCACACACGCTGCTTCCTCCACTGGAAGTGCCCAATCTAACTGCGCTCCTCGGCTGGTCTCAGTTTACTCAGTGGTCCATCCAGAAGCTCCAAGCTGGGTGGACACGTGTAGCGTGCCCGTGGCTTACGCGGCTGTCTGGGAGTCACCCCTCTCACACAGACAAGGACCGTATTGTTCTCTGGTTCTTGCATAGCTGAGTGGATTGTCCTTTGAACACTTACAGTGTGGGGGAGGCAGTGGGGGTGGACGGGGGGTGGGGACGTGGTTGTACTTCATAGGTTCTGCTTGGACAGCTATGGAGTGGCACACTAGCTGCAGCTCCACTCTCAGCCACGGTTGGTTCTCCTGCACTCGGCATAGCCCCTGGATTCTAGGAAATGCTCACCCTGGAATGAGCGAGTGAAAGACATCTGCCGCAAGCTTGCATCTCATTGACCCCTTCTCCAAGACCTTGCCCCAGGAAGAGGACCCCTTACCTGACTGCAACACCCTTTACCCCTTCTGCCCTGGCCTGTTCACTTCCTCTTCAATGATCTTTGGGGGTACAATCTAGGGACAGAGAGATAGAAAGAACAATTTTGCATGTTCCACATACCCTTTAGAAGAGCAGCTGTGCCCTCTGGAGTGTAGAGGGCCTGATGTAATTCCCAAATCCTGCAACTCTCCAAGGAGTGTGCACCCTGCTCTCTGTTGTGGCTGCCAAAGAAGCCATCTTGGCTGGCTATCCAGATTGTAGAGCTCCCTGATCTTGCCAAACCTCAGGGCCACGGAGCTGTGGTCAGCAGCATCCAGGCATTGTCCTCCAATCCAGGATCCATAGATGTGACGTTTGGTCCCCTCCTTTGGCATATCTTCTAGACCCCCAGCTTCAAAGTCCAACCTTACCCGGAGGCACCTTGCCAAGAAATGGTTGGCTATATTTCCAAGTCTCCTCTCCTCTCTGAGCCTGTTTCCTCGTTTGTGAACTCTGATGCCTGCTGAAGCATCCCTAGGCTCTTTTGACTGTGAAGGAAGGTGATATTTTTAGCGTGAGTAAGAAGGGAGCCAGAGGCTCAGACTGTAAAGGGTGGGGTGAAGACAAGACTATGCAGAAGTGGCACCCCACTTGGCTCCGTTCACAGAGAGGGTGTTACCCTGCCCCTCTCTGCTCACTGTGATAATGCAAAACACACAATCCCTTCTGCCACAGAATTAGTCTTCCTGTGGTAGACAATGACATGTGGGTGCCATCTAGGGCTACCTGAGAACCAGCTATCTGTTAAGTGCAGTGCAAAACCTTTGCCCTACATTGTGTCCCAGATCTGGATCTTGTACTGTATCGTACCATGGATGGGAAGACTAAGGAAGACACAGTTAATGGTGTTAACCTGGTTCCTTCCCATCTCTGGTCATCACAGTAAACTGCTTTTGTAGGCACCACAGGTCAATGCTCTCAGTCTGACCTGCTGTTCAACATGGAGCAGCTTTGCACGTGGGGGTCTCTGCTCTCGGCCTGATGTTTGAGTTTGCTTTGCAAGATCCAGAAACTCATAGCACGACTTTAATGTTCTCCATTGAGAAATTCAGCCAGAGGAAACCCTCCCTCATTTTAAAGAAGCCCGCCTAGCCCAGGCTCCTCAGTCTCAGTACTGTGCCCCTCCCCAGCCAGCAACTTTCTCCACTCTCACTTACTGCCATCTCTGAGGGCCCTCAGAAAAAAAGGGGCATCTTCTAAGGACACTGAGGACCCCTCACTGCTGCTCCTGGCAGAAAGTGGAAGATGGATCTCTTGGAAGCAGACATGGCCACAATTTACCTATGAATGATGGGCTCAGGGAGACGTGAACAGACCTGTTCCTTGGCCAGTGGGTCTAGCCATCCCTGCCCCTTCCTGGGCCTCCAGGCTACCACATCACCCCTTAGTTCTCCACATGACCCTGCTAAAAAACAGATTGAAGAGACTGGGTAGGCCCGACATTGGGCACTGCAGAGCTCTTCAGTCCTATGAGAATCTGTTAAGCAACATGGGGGAGGAGGAAGGGTGGAGAATTTGGCTCCCAGCCTAGACCAGAGAGAAAATCTGGGTTTTTATTTCCCCCAAGCATAGGAAGAAGTTCATTTAGCTCACGGCCACACTCATTTACTAAACTCCAGCCATGAGTCTGGCCCAGTACCAGGCACAAGGGATGGCTTTGAGGGGCAGCATGGGAGTGCTGAGGGTTCAGAGCCAGCAGAGGAGCAATCATCATAGGTGGCCATAAAGGATGGGAAGTCTGTACTGGAAACAGCTGGAGCCAGCAGAGGATGGCTGTGCAAAATGACTGGAGCAGAGGGCAATGAAGTAATAATGAACTTCTGTGCTTTCCATGAGCAGCTTCTCTACACTAGGCACTGCTTGAGTATCCAGGGTAACGGAAGCATAGCAAATGTCTCCAATAACTGATGCTCCTGTTAAAGAGAGGGGTAGGTAGTCTAAATATACCCCTAAATTCATGGGAAAAACAAGGTCAGAGACGAGCTTGGACAGCATTCCGTCCTTTCCGGCTGGCTTATTAAGAGAGGCACATTTGGGACAGGTCTTGGAGAAAGGGGAACATATGTACGTGGAGAAGAGAGGCCGAGCCAGGGCCCAGCAAAGAGGTTCGTGTGGGTAGGGAGAGTTATCATGGGACTGGCTGCCATATAAGCTGCACAGAAAGAACAAAACCTGGCCAGATCCATTGAGTTGAAAAACAAGGGAGAAGAATTTCCATTTGCTGTGGGTGATGGTTCTAAACCAACAGAAAATCCATGCTTCCATTTTGTTTTTAAAACGTAGATTAGAGCCAGACAGTGGTGGCACACTCCTTTAATCCCAGCACTTGGGAGGCAGGGGCAGGCAGATTTCTGAGTTCAAGGCCAGCCTGGTCTACAGAGTGAGTTCCAGGACAGCCAGGGTTATACAGAGAAAACCTATCTCAGAAAAAAAAAAAAAGTAGATTAGGTTCATAAAGTGTCAAAATGAAGAAGAGATGGAAGCAGAAATGATCCTGTCGGGAGGCTCTTGGGGGTGGTCCAAGTAAGTAGTTACAGGCAACTCCATGTGGTGACATTATCACAGAAAGATCAGGCGTGACTGCAAAAAAGTGAAGTGAGGGCTTCAGTCTTACAACTCAGAGGACAGGGCAAAGTAGGACATGGGGATACACACAACATGCCTAGACTGGATGGTGTGAGAATCAAAGTTCTAAGAGGCAAACAAAGAAAGCAGAGCTGATTGAAGTGAAGTGAGGCAGAACAGTGGCTTTGTAGTATTGGACAGAGACATCCATAAAGCTGTCGAGCATGTGGCTCCAGGATCAGGGGTCGGGCTGGAGATGGATCTGAGACTTACACGTATGTCCATTGCTGTCATGTTCAAATAACTACCATTCACTAAGCACATACCACATGTTGGAGCCTTACAGTCTCACTTAAGCTTCCAAGCCTCGAGGTCAGCAAAATTGGCTTCAGTTAGTGGCTAAGAGATGTTAAGAACACGCCCAGGTCCACCAGCACAGAAGAGGCAAATCTGAAATGTGCTATTTTCCTTTGTGATGTTTTCTCATCGAGTTATGAGGGTGGTATTCTGATAGTGGCCAAGGCATGAAGAAAGTCACTGGGGAATATATTCAGAGTCCTGAGAAAGCCTCTCCCTGAGATGCTTTCCCCTCTTAACTGGTTGCTAATTATTAGCCATCAAATGCTGCTCCCTTAGACTCCCAACATGGAAGGTGCTCTGAAGTGGATAGGGAAAAAAAGGAAAATGTATGTAGAAAAATTGAAAATGATCACAAATTGAATCTGTGACTGGCATGCATGGGATTCTATAGCTAGAGTCTAGGACTGATAGTCTGGCTGGGGACAAGGGTTCTGAGTGTCAAGGAATTTCACAGGAGGAGCATCAAGGGAAATTGCAGAAAGGAGGGAAGGGGGAGGGTGAGAGAGGACCTGTGCTGATGAGCCCACATAGCTGGTCTTCTTGAACATCACTTCGAAGGACCTCAGAGTTGTAGAGTATGTAGAACAAGTAAGCAAGAAGGTGGAGCAGGAGGTGGAGCAGGAAGTGACTGTTTGGAAGTCTGGGTGTTTGGAAAGGAGGTTGAGTGTGTACACTAGTCGTCCAAGAGATTCCGTGGAAAACAGCAAGTTGCTGCCTTGTGCACAGGAGAGTCAATATTTTAGTCTTCTGAGAATAGGGAGAGGGTCAGAAAGCAGGAGACAAGCAGCAGGTAGAAGGGTAGAAACTGGAAATGCTGGTAAGAAACAGAAGGATGGGGGAGTGTCCCTAGGACACAGATGCTGTGGAATCATTTGCTCTGGGTCTGATGGATAACCCGGGGAGTGGGGAACATTTGTTCTCTCATGTATTCACTACATAGGATGTTGACTGGGTGCTGTCCAAAGACTGGGGATCAGGAAGTGAAAATGGCAAAAGAAACCTTTGCCTTAAAGGGGTTTTGTTTCCATTCTGTCTGCAACACTGGGACCACCCAGCTCTCAGAGACAACTCAAGGGAGATAAGCTTCATAGTATCAGTTCCACCCCAGCAGGCAAAGCATAGAGCAACAGCTCAGTCCACAGCGGAGGGGGCATGTGGTAGGGCTCTTGGCAACACTGTAGACAAGGAACCAGAAACTGTGACAAAAACCAGACCCTGGGTCTAACCTTCAAAGATCCACCCCTAGAATCCACCTCCAAAAGGTTCCACAATGATACCAAAATGTCCCAAAATGATACCAACAGCTTGGAAACAAGCATTTAAAATATGAGCCAGTGGGGGCATCTTACATTCAAATCAAAACACTCCATCCAGGGATATCATAATACAAAATGCATTTAGTCCAAATCTAAGCGTATCTAAGTCTTAACAGTTCCAACATTATTCATAACTCCAAGTCTCAGGGGAGTGGGATCAAAAGAGAGGAAAGAGCAGAAGCAAATATGTCAAAGTACATGATATATTTGAAAACAACTGTCTTTATTAAACTGAGCTCTATGAATAATGAATATATTCCCCCAAAAGTTGGAGGGGGGGATCTAAACTGCAGGGTCTTATGAAGGCACACAGCAATCTCTTAATTGTGAACTTCTGTTTAAAAAAATTATGAGTTACATAATTCTAATATGCAGTGGTACAAAGTAAGTATTCTCATCCAAAAAAAAAGTTGAAATGAAAACATAGAAACAAGAACTACTGCAAAACCAAAACTCTTGGCAGGGAAATGTCAAGTTTTCTAGCTCTGTCGCTGAGAACTAGTGGTGGTGACATCATTTGAACTCCATCAAGCTTAGGCAGTCCTGCCATTTGCAATCCACATGACCTCTTTCTTGGACTGATTCCACCAATGCCCACAGGTTCCCTTGACAGACATTCTGTATCCCCGCCATCTCCAGCATCCTGAGCTCTTATTGTATCTCAGGATTTTATCCTCCAAGTTTCATGTATCTCTCTGTCAGGGAATCCCAGAAGTGGGGATATGCCCCCATTGACCTTCCAACCCTTCCTTAAAAATATGAGTCCAAGCCTCTGTGACCTTGTAACTCTTGTGTTCTGGTTGCCTACAAAACCAGCACCATATAGATTATGCCAAGTTCTGCCCAGAGCTTCAGCAGTAGACCACAGCTACGACAGCCTCTGAGTGCCTGTGTGGTTAAACCTGTGAAAACCCTTCTCCAGGCGTCCTTTATGAGTAGAATGCCCAGTTGCACTCTCTTTTCAAAGGTGAATTTTTTTTGAATGAGTTTGCAGCTTTACATCCCGAGTCTCCAGTGGGCGGTCTTGCCACTTTAAACATGCACTGTCTTACTTAGGGTTACTAGTGCTGTGATGAAACACCATGACCAAAAGCTACTTGGGGAGGGAAGGATTTATTTCATTCACAGTTCCATAGAACAGCTCATCATCAAAAGCAGTGAGGGCAGGAACTCATGCAGGATAGGAACCCTGAAGTAGGAGCTGACACAGAAGCCGAAGAGGAGTGCCGTTTCTTGGCTTGGTCTTCATGACTAGCTCAGGACCACTAGCCCAAGGATGGTACCACCCACAATGGGGTGGGCCCTCCCCCATCAATTGTAAATTACAAAAATGTCCTACAGGGTTGCCTACAGCCTGATCTTATGGAGGGCATTTTCTCAATTGAGGTTCCCTCCTCAAAGTTGACTCTAGCTTGTGGTATTGACGTAAAACTAGCCA
>JADRCC010569908.1:0-17138 GCA_019843855.1 Hylomyscus alleni | reverse complement strand
CCTATCTTTAGTCTTTTATTACACCATGTATTAGGGGGAGGGGCACGCCACAACACTTACAGGCAGGTCAGATGCCAATCTTGTTGGAGTCAGTTCTCTCCTCCCACCACGTGAGTCCGGCAGCCCCAAACTCAGGCCGTCAGACTTGGCAGCAACTCCCTTCACCTGCTGAACCACCTTGCCAGTCCAGAAAGAACTACTTTCGAACAGCGATTTTAAACTCTGGGCGTGTTGATAACAATGATCCAGGAAGAGATCCAACAGAGCATTAAGCCTCGTGGAACCAATGTCACTGAACAGCAGTGAAGCCTAGGATGTAGATGTCACTGAAGGAGCAGTACCCTCGTGACAAGAGGGAGGTGCTGAGAGGGAACAGTACAGAAAGGAAGTTACCAGGGTGGGGTGAAGAGCTCGCCCAAGTCTCCTCTGCTTCTGACCTTTTCATTCATTCAGCAAGCAAAAGCCTCCACCGGAAGTAACTCAACAGGGAGACAGAAGTAACTGACGTGTTAGGAAAGGGGCTTGCCAGAGATGCTCTCGGGGGGCTAGTTTTCATGAACTGAAGGTGGAGCGAGCCAAGCAGGATGCTGGTAATCTCAGCACCCTGGAGGCTAAAAACAGAAGGATTGCTGAGCCTCACTCAAAACCAACCTGGGTCCCAGTGTGAAAGGTCCTGGCTCAAAAACACAAGCAACCCTCAGGAAGATGAGAGGGAAGACTGGGGGTTTCTCTCCAGCTGTGCTCGGCTGCCCAGCAGCAGCACAGAGTAACTAAGGGTCACATTTGACCAAGGGTCAGGGGAGTTTCAAACGAGAGAGGTGGGAAGGTCGAGGTCTGCATGGGATAGTGATTCCATCCACAGACCCAACCTCACTACTGTATCAGGGAAGTTTAGAGATCCTTGTGACTTGTATCATTCTATGCATGGAGTTCCAAAGATAACCTTCCGCGGCTCCTAATCAGCCGATGTCTATCAGCAACTTCTCTGTGCTTGACACTGTTCTGGGGGCAAACTGGTCAGCAGATGCAGACCTGGGTCCCCTGGAATAAGGTTTGGTTCATGAAACCCCCAAAGCAGGAGGAGTAGGAGTTAACCAGATGAAAGGAAGGGCCAGACAAAGAAATCCTAGACAAACACCGTTTCCTTTTTTTAATGCTTTTGTTTGTTTGCTTGTTTGTCTTTGTTTTGTTTTTCAAGACAGGGTTTCTCCGTATAGCCCTGGCTGTCCTGGGACTCACTCTGTAGACCAGGCTGACCTCGAACTCAGAAATCCACCTGCTTCTGCCTCCCAAGTGCTGGAATTAAAGGCATGCGCCACCACTGCTCTGCTTAAACACTGTTTCTTAGTTGTTGAATAATGTATTGTAAAAGTGACCGGCAGAATGTTTTTTTTAGATTGCCTTTTTATTTACAGTGGCCCAGGGAAGCGCTTCTGTCCGTATCAAAGTCATTTTTCTCAGTTGTCGACACTGGAAACGACGAACTAAAAGAAAAACTTTCCCTCATGTGTGTGAATGTGCACCTGAGCGTCTCCCAAATGGCAGAGCGTTACTACAATGAGCTGCGCAGGCGCTACTACACCACGCCCACCTCCTACCTGGAGCTCATCAACCTCTACCTGACCATGCTCACTGAGAAAAGGAAGCAGTTAGTTTCAGTACGTTCCATTTTGAAACACTTTTTTTTTAAAGTCAGAACTTTGGAGAATGAATATAAGATCTATACACCTGTCTTACCCCAAATGCTAAACATTCTCTCCACCACTGAGCTGCATCTCCCTCTATCTAGAGAGCCAACTTGAAACCAAACTCATAACCTGTAATGGCACCCAAAACAGGGTCTTGTTGTGTGGCTGCTAGGGCCTCTCCATTCCTGAATATTTATATGTTCTTTCTTTCATTTATGTGTTGTTGATCCAATAGAATGAGAACAACACAATAGCACAGGAGTTGAACAGAGGCATCCCCATCTCTGTAGGGTTTAACATGAATAAAAGCTCTTTGATGAGCCACAGAGATGGGTTCTGAATGCTCTAACATGTGCTGATCGTCAGCACCAAGACGAAGGGCTTCACTGTCACGTAATCTCCACGCCACCCGAGCTCTGCTTCTTAAATCACAATCTTGAGTCTGTTATGAAAGGTCCGTAAGCTTGAATAGAAGATAGCCCTAAACTGGGAGAAATACACGTCTTCAGTTCCAGCACTTGAACTATGGACCGTGCAGACCAAAAGTTCAAGGCCATTCTCAGATACATAGTGCGTTTGAAGGCTAATCTGTTCTATATGAGATCTCATAAGCACGATTTTTCTTAATTTAGAAAATAAACTTTAGAAATACTTATAATTCCTACTTGAATTGTTGTGAAATGTAAATAAAATTCTGTAAAGGGAAAAATAAAAACAAATACATAAGGCATAGTGTTCATGAAGTACTTAAACTTTGGCCTGACATGTGAGGTGCCCAGAAATAGAGCCAGTTAACAGGATCCAAAATTGCAACATTTTAGACAGAGTGCCAGTGGAAGCCTTTGCTACTTAGATATTTAAAACACCTTTCCTGGGTCCTAGCCTTGTAAATGCATGACACTCACCTTTGACTTCTGCCTTTTTGAAATGACCTTTTTGACACACTTTCAAAGTAGTGTCTCCTCTTCCTTCAAGAGGAATTCCTGTACTGTATACCACCTCTGCAGTCCTAGATGAGAGTTTTCACCCCTGGGGAGTATTTGGCCCCTTCCCTCAGTGAGCCAAATGGTTTAGGGACACCCCACAGTTATAGCTGGAGGGATCAGATGCAAACACACGGTAAATAAGGGGGCCAGCTTCTAGCATTGTGCTGCCTACAAAGGTTTCCCCCTACTTGTAGGAGGTTCACAACCTGAAGTGTTACAGTTTGGCATGATGATTCTGTAGGTATAAAATGTAATATATAAATAATGAATGATGGCAATCCTCAGTTCATAACACTGTTGTGAAATTTTTGTTGTCATTTAGGCACGAGACCGTGTAAAGAATGGTCTCACCAAGCTATTAGAAACAAACGTACTCGTAGATAAGATGAAATTAGACCTTTCGGCTTTAGAACCTGTGCTACTACAGAAATCACAAGATGTTGAAGCCCTGATGGAAAAACTAGTGGTGGACCAAGAAAGTGCTGATCAGGTATACGGTGGTATGGGAATAGTCATATGGGCAAGAAGGCTTCAGCTGGAACCTCAAGGATTGCACAGAATAAGTGTATGACCAAATATCTTTCGGGAAGCAACTTAAGGGAGGAAGGGTGTGTTTGCACAAGCAGGTTGAGGGGGTGCAGTCCATCCTAGCTTCAGGAATGTGAGGCAGCTGATCACAGTGTATTCACAGTCAAGAAGCAGAGTTCGAGGAACACCGGTGTTCTGTGGGCTTTCTCCATTTTATTCAGTCTTAAGACGCCACAGCCCGTAGGATGGTGCAACCCATGTTCAGGGTGGGTCTTTCCCGCTCAGTTAAACCCTTTGGGAATCAACTTCACAAACACACCCAGAGTTGTGATTCCACATCAGCTGTAAATTCTGTCAAGTTGACAATCAAGATTAATCCACAGTAAGTGATCAGATCATTTTGTTATGTGTGCCGTTAAAAGAGATACCTGAATTGGTAAGGCTATATTTCTAGAAATTCATTAATGTTTGAAGTTGTAAACAGTATCACTTGACCAAATCGAGATGGTTCTCCACCACCGAATTGATAGCACTCAGTAACCAGAACTGAAAGTCATGAGAAAAGTAATATCTGAAAATTATAAAATGACTCCTCCTCCTAAGAAGAGACTGTCTGTTGAGTTTATCACAGACACGAGACAGACAAACAGCAAAGGGAATGTGAATCCCGATCACCATGGATCTCACACAAAGGGCAAATGAACTTCATTATCCTGGCTCTTCAAATGCAAGTCAGATGTCTTGTATTTTTGGAGTGTTTTGGATTTTTGAAGATTTTGGAATGTCTGCACACATAGGAGATATATAACACCAGACCCAAGTCTAAGCACAAGTCCATTTATATATGCTTTATAAACATCTTATAGCAACTTGGTACAATCATTTTTAGGTGCCTGCACTTGACGGTGGTTGTCATATTAGGCCACATGTCAAATTATCTGCTTGTGGCAGTGTTTGGTGCTCTAAATATTTCAGATTCAGATTTTCCTTACTAAGGATTCTCAGGTCTATAGCCATACCTTCTTGAATACACCAAATTTTGTCTGATCTCAGAAGCTAAGCAGGGTTGGGCCTAATTAGTACTTAGATGGGAGACAAGGATGCTCAGCCTTAATGAGACCTCTCAAGCAACCTTGATTCTGTGGTTAGGTCCGTAATGTTGTGCAAGAAGACGAAGCAATAGCAAAGGTGAAAGCCGAAGAGACTCAAGCGATCGCTGACGACGCCCAGAGAGACCTGGAGGAGGCACTCCCTGCTCTCGAAGCTGCCAATAAAGCGCTGGATTCCTTAGACAAAGCAGATATCTCTGAAATCAGAGTCTTCACAAAGCCCCCCGACTTGGTCATGACTGTGATGGAAGCCATCTCCATCCTCTTAAATGCCAAGTGAGTCACTGGATGGCTGGTGAGATTTCCCTTTCACCGATTTTCTCCTTTCTCATATTTTCCTACAGGTATATTCATTCTGTTCTCCGACCACCTCTCTTTGGTTTGATTGGTCACTCAACAAACTTATCCAACAAGTGTTTTATTCAGCGAATATTTTATGACAGATAGTAGAAGATATAAAACTATTGTCTATAGAATACAGGCAATTGAGAGGACAGAGAAGATGCTCACTTAGAAATGTGAACCTTGGAAAAAGCTCAGAGAACCACGATTTTCAGGGAGAGAGGGAGGCGGGAAGACAGGCAATGATTTCATTATGAAAGATCATCATGTGTATATTATGCCAAGCAGATTTCTTCTTGACAATATTTGGTTTTCAGATTTTCAACAATACAATCCTTTTTTAAAGTTCATGTACATCTATATTTCATATAGATATATATTCATGTATATAATATATAATTATGTCATATATAATTATATACCATATATATGTTATATTGTTTGATTAACAGTTTCCTCTCCCTACTTTCCTCCCAGCCCTTCCTCCCTCCCCCTCATCCACATCTCCTCCTTTTCTCATCAGAAAAGGGGAGGCCTCCCATGGGTAGCATGGCAGACTTGGCATATCAGGTTGCAGAAAGATTAGGCTCATCTAGAAGGCATTTTTTAAGACATCCTATCAAGAGAATTAAAAGGTCAAAGTTGAGGCAAAGGGCAAAATATATGAATTACAGTGTTCTTAAAATAAAAACTGTAGTTTAAGGGCTGGAGAGAGGGCTCAAAAGTTAAGAGCACCTGCTGCTCTTCCAGGGGACTCCAGATCAGTTCCCAGAACACAACATCAGCTAGCTCACACACTCCTGTAACCCGAGTCCCGGGGAATCTCATGTCTCTTTTGACCTTCACAGCCACTTCACTCACACATGCACGATCCCACAAACAGACACAAATACATCATTAAAAATAAAAATAAAATAACTCTTCTTAGAAACTACTTTTCTAGCCAGGTAGTGGTGGTACTCACCTTCAATCCCAGCACTTGGGAGGCAGAGGCAGGTGGATCTCTGTGAGTTAAAGGCTAGCCTGGTCTGCAGAGCAAATTCTAAGACAGTCAGTCCTACACAGAGAAACCCTATCTTGGAAAGATAGATAGATAGATAGATAGATAGATAGATAGATAGATAGATAGATAGATAGATAGATAATAAAATTAAAACTACTGTTTCAATAACATCTTACTTTTTTTCGGTTTTTTTTTTTTCAAGACAGGGTTTCTCTATATAACCCTGGATGTGCTGGAACTCACTCTGTAGACCAGGCTGACCTTGAACTCAGAAATCTGCCTGCCTCTGCCTCCCAAGTGCTAGGATTAAAGGCATGCACCACCACTGACTGGCACATCTTACAATTCTAAAACTCTTTTATTTTATTCTCTAGCAAATCTAGATATTAGATATCTAGATTTTAATCATCCAATTCTCTCCCCCCCCCCCGCCCCGCCATGAATTAGTTGGGCAATTTACCAGAATTACAATGCCAAAGTTAAAATTCCTCACCTTCTGGGTAACATTATAGTCTTCTCACAGGAATTATCTTGGTGCTATCCCATTGTTAATGGCAATGCTGTTAAGTCACTATGGTCTGTCTTTCAGGCCCGACTGGCCAACAGCAAAGCAACTTCTTGGTGACTCTAACTTCCTAAGAAGGCTTTTAGAATATGATAAGGAAAACATAAAGCCTCAGATACTGTCAAAGCTTCAAAAGTACATCAACAATCCTGACTTTGTGCCTGAAAAGGTGGAAAAGGTGTCCAAGGCCTGTAAATCCATGTGCATGTGGGTGAGAGCCATGGATCTGTACTCTCGGGTGGTGAAGGAAGTCGAACCAAAGAGACAGAAACTCCGTGCTGCCCAGGTACCTCATCCATACTGTGACATTTTATAGAATGGAAGGTGATGAACGACGGTCACCCACACTCTCTGCGGGAAGCCACTGTGAATCTCTTGTGTGCAATGTGAGAGTGACTGCCGTCCTGAAAAGTAGCTCACTCTTAGAAATGGCGGGCAGAGATGATTTCCCCGCAAGAAATTTTCTCTAAAGTCAGCCTTTGGTAGCATAAGAAGCCAGCGAATCTTGAGTCGATCCATGTCCTTAGTATCAAGGGAGAAGGGGACATGTGTCTGCAATGCTTGTGAAGTTTCTCATAGTCTCTTATGGGTCTGTCTTCCCACACCTGGTAGTATCATCTCAGGTATCAGAACCAATGAGCCCAGGATCAGACAGGAGGTCCTCAGCGTTCTTGAGAAGAACAAACAATGAACTGTAAGTGGAGCAGGTCACCAAAGCTATGGGTAGCGAACAGGGATGAGCAAAACTTTTCTAGACACACCCAGAGAGCAAATATTGCTCTAGCTCTGTGATTACCTTACAGAGCCAGCCAAGGCTCTGAGTTAAGTCCTCAGCATAGTGAAGAAAGAGAACCAAGAAGTATCAGATGAAGGGAGGGGAGAAGAAGGGGAGGGGAGAAGAAGAAGAAACCCTAGTCTAGCTCACAGCCTGACAGGAACAAGCAATAGTTCACTATCACTGGAGGAGGGAGAAGCACTTTCCCACTGGCACGGGGCCCATGTTCCTGTAAGCAACTCTAATGAAACTCATTAGGTTATTAAAAACAAAAGGCATGAAAGTAGAAGGGAGGGTAGCTAGAAATGGAGGGGAACTGGGGAGAATAGGAGGGGCACAAGAGAGAGTAATGGGAAGTGAATGTGATAAATATATATTATATACATATATGGAAATATAATGAAGCCCATTATGTATAACTTATATATGCTAATAAAATGTTCTTATTATTAACCAATAGCCTAGTTGTGGCCTGTGGGCCTTAGTTGGTAGACTTCTAATACAGAGAACTAGTTAAGAAATATTAGTCTTTATCATACATGAATATTCTATTTGTTTTATAATTGAAAATCATAATGTGGTAACTACTACATCTGTTCCTCTAATCATTTTATGATTTATTTTGTTGGCCATTGTCTTAGTTGGGATTTCTATTTCTGTGAAGAGATACTATGACCAAGGCAACTCTTATAAAGGACAACACTTAATTGGGGCTGGCTTATAGGGTCAGAGGTTCAGTCTGTTATCATCATGGCTGGAAGCACGGCAGTGTCCATGTGGGCATGATGCTAGAGGAGCTGAGAGTTCTATATCTTCCTCTGAAGGCAAACAGGAGAGATTGTCTTTCAGGCATCTAGGAGGAGTGTCTCAAAGACCACCCCTACAATAATACACTTCCTCTAAAAAGGCTACACCTCCTAAATGTGCCACTCCCTAGGCCAAGCATATTCAAACCACCATATTCCACTCCCAGGTCCCCATAGGGTTGTTCAAACACATGAAGTTATGGGGATCATACCTAAGCATAGCATAATGCAAAATATATTTAGTCTAACTTTAAAAGTCCCATAGTCTATAACAGTCTCACCAATGTTAAAAGTCCAAAATTCAAATCCCTTCTGAGATTCATCAATCACTTAACTGTAATCCCCTAAGAAAGCAGAATAAAAAAGCAGATCACATACCTCCATCCTGCATGTATATCCTGCATGATGTACATTCCAAAATGTCATGGTGAGGAAATACTGGACCAAAACAAGACAGAAAACCACCTAGGCAAACTCCAAACTCCAAGTCTCCATGTCTGATGTCAAAGCGCTCTTCAGATATCCAACTCCTTTCATCTTTGTCAACTACTGTTGGCAGATCCGACATTCTCCTGGACTGATTGCACTCCCTGTTATCAGCTTTCCTTAGTAGGTATCCCATGGCTCTGGTATCTCTAATGTCTTGGAGTATCCAAGACAATTTCAACTTTACAGCTTCTTGTTCCAATGTCTGGAATCCATACATGATCTTCTGAGCTTCTCCAAAGTGCTTCTATCACTTCTCCAGTTTTGCCATCTGAAGCACTCTGGTTGACTCTACTCCAATGCTGCTGCTGTTCTTGGTGGTCATACCATAGTACTGGCATCTCCAGTATGCTGGGGTCTTCCATTCCAAATGGGCTTCACCAAAAGCCTGTCATAGGCTCCCTATGTTGTGCCAAGTCTCATTGTCTTTGCTTGACCCCTTCAGTCCTGGGCCATCAACTGCAACTGAGGCTGCACCCTCACCAATGGCCTTTCCTGGCCTCTCACAATGCCAAGCCTCTCAGCTGCTCTCCATGACCCTTTCATGCCTTCAAAACTAATACCATCTGGGTGATTCTTCCACATTACTAAGTCTAGCTGCAACACAAAGGTACAACCTTGGTTATCTTTGTAACACAGATTCTTTGTGCTCTCAGAAAACACTTCCTAGAAGATTCCACCTCAGGGATGCTGGTACTTCTTAATCACTGCTAATTTCTTAGCTCCAGCTGACCAGTATCAATTATCCCAGCATCCCTTCTCTTTCTTACTCTAAAGCCAAAGCCACATGGCCAAAACTGCCAAGTTCTGCTGCTTGCTAGGGCTGGAATATAGCACCCTTGTTCTGTTACATTATTACCAGCTTTCTGTTTTCCAACTCCTTCACTAAGCTTTGCTGTCCTGGAACTTGCTATGTAACTCAGACATCTGCATGGCTCTGTCTCCTGAATGCAGAGATTAAAGGCATGTATCATCATGCCTGGACTTAAGCTTTTCTTCTTCTAGAACTTGCTCTGTCCTAGGCTGGCCTTGAACTCAGAGATCTGCTTGCCTTTGTCTCCTTTGATTAAAGGTGTGTACCAACATACCTGAGCCAAAGCTTTTCCATGGCCACTATTCCTGATCAAAAGCCTGTGTCTTCCAGCCTCAAGATCTTAATCACAAATGTGCCCTCCATTTCTGGATTGTAGTTCATTCCAAATTAAAAGTTCAAATGAAAACAATAGTCAGGTAATAACACCTAACATGGCATAACTATTCCTTGTTCAAAAGCGAACACAAACAATAAGCTTAGCTGGGTGGGATCTTGCCCTGATATCACCACTTTCTTAATCTGTTTATCTTCTTGAACTCAGAATTCATCTCCATTTCACTTTCTAGTGTCCTTTATTACTTGAACCATACATTATATTTTTCCTCTCTAAACTTGCTATCCTTGATCAAAATCCTCTTCATGAGACTAAATCAGAGAACAAAGTCTCTGCTGGCTGACTTTTTTGTCAATGCAATTAATATAAATCTCTTTACACTAGCTTCAGGTAGACTCTTCAGTTAATGGCAAAAAGTGGCCACATTCTTCACCAAAATATCACAAGAATAGTCTCTAGGCTACATACTGAAATTCTTCTCCACTGAAACTTCGTAGGCTGCCAGGTCTGCATAGATCCAATCACCCTCAGTATCAATGTCCTCCATATTCCTACTAGGATGACCCATTAAGCTCAATGTCCCAAAATCCACATTCCTCCAAACAAAAGCATACTCAGGCCTATCACAGCAGTACCCCAGCCCCCGGTACCAACTTCTGCCTTAATTAGGGTTTTACTGCTGTGAACAGACACTGTGACTTACCAAGAGACACCAAGGCTTACTCTTATAAAGGACAATATTTAACTGGGGATAGCTTACAGGTTCAGAGGTTCAGTCTATTAACAGTCTATTATCACCATGGTTGGAAGCATGGCAGTGTCCAAGTAGCCGTAGTACTGGAGGAGCTGAGAGTTCTACATCTTTTTCTGAAGGCAAACAGGAGATTTCCGTCTTCCAGAAAGCCAGGAGGGTCTCAAAACCTACCCCTACAGTGATACACTTCTTCCCATAAGGCCACACCCACTCCAACAAGGCCATACCTCCTCATAGTACCACCCTCTGGACCAAGCATATTCAAACCACCACAGCATTGTTCTTGTTGTTTCTTTGTTTGCTTGTTTCTAATCTTATATTTTACTTTATGGAGAGGAGGGGAGTTCATGCATCCTAGGCTGACCTTAAACTTGCTATGTAACCAATGATGGCTCTTGCTGCTAACTACAGTTGTTGGGATTACGGCTGTGGGTGTACCCCACCATGGCTGGTTTTATGAAGCACTAAGGATCAAACCTAGGGCTTCATACATGCTATGAAAGTATCCTACCAACCAAGCTACATCCTAGCCCAATCTATGCAAGATGAAAGTCTTCAGGGATATGTTAAAATGAACATAAACTTTATTTTTAATCAGTTTTATACATGGGTCAATCAATCTTTGTGGCACTCATTTGCTTACTTGCTTTCATTAGGCTGAACTTGACGCTACAATGGCTACCCTGAAAGAAAAGCAAGCGTTGCTGAAGCAAGTGGAAGATCAAATAAAGACTTTGCAAGATGAGTACGACAAAGGCGTGAACGAGAAAGAAAGCCTGGGTAAGAGGCTCATGATTCATTTTGAACTGGAAAGGCCTGATTTCCAAAAGGAGGAAGCATTTTCAGAGTCCGATCATAGCATTTTAAAAGACCTTATTTTATTTTTAATTGTGTCTCTACTTGTGTGGGGAAAGCACATGAGTGCAGATGCCCCAAAGCCAGAGTCACAGTCGGTTGTGAGGTATCTAACATGTGTGTTGGGAACCACACTCAAGTCCTTTACAGAAGCAGTAAGTACTCACACCTGCTGGGCCATCTCTCCAGCTCCCAGATCTGAGCTTTAATCTAACATGCAGGATGTACTTACATTGTCCTACTTTCATGAGCTTTCTAGTGCCAGATGAGAAGAATGAAAATACTGTATAAATTCATCATCTTACACACAAAACTGCTTGTTTGAACATTCATGTTATAACTCAAAAGAACACATGACTTTGGTCTAGACAATAAACACAGCAGGCCTACAGAGAGCCCTGTCTCCAGCAAGAGTAGTAAGGAGCACACGGGAAGTCCTTAGCATGGAAGAGGCTAGAGCAGGCTCTAAAATGTACACATATAAGGAACTGGTGTGAACTTTTGTAAAGAGGAATGGACATAACAATAGCTCCTTTGGAAACCAAAGCAAGCCAATCAACTCTTAGTAATTTGGGAAATATTGACTAACCTGACCAGACGTTCTCAAAATCACCCAGCAAAGAACATGGCCCTGACCAAAGCACGCCTGGTACGCGCTGGAAAGCTGACAGCTGCTTTAGGAGATGAGCAGGTTCGCTGGGAAGAAAGCATTGAGAAGTTCCAGGAGGAGATAGCAAACATCGTTGGAAACGTGTTTATAGCGGCAGCTTGCGTGGCTTATTACGGGGCTTTCACAGCCCAGTATAGGCAGCTGGTGAGTAAGATGCTGTGTGCGGAGTGGTAAGAAGCAAGAGGAACTGGGTGGGGTATGGAGGACTCCTCTTCCTAAGTTGAAATGGAAGTTCTCCACTATGGCAATTCACCAGGGCAGAAGTATATGTTATATTTATATACACACACGCACACATAGACCTTCACCTCTCCCCATTGGCTGGTGACTGTCTGCATCTAAGCTTCCAATAACATACTTCTCCCTTTCCTTCTTCTACGCTGTAAAGCTATCCATCACTCAACACAATAACCTTGGGGACAGGAGGGATACAGTGAGGTCCTACCTTCATGACAGAAATGGCATCTAAACCCAGTGTGTGTGAAGAGGTTAAGACAAGCACAGAGCACTTGAGGAAGGATACAGGAAGAAGCAAAACACTGAATGAATCTGTGTTTTCTAGAACTTTTGTCATACATATATATATATATGACAAAAAGGACCTTTGCAAGAGCAGTAAGCATTTGAGAATATGTACATATACATATACATATATACATACACATACACATACATATACACATACACATACACACACACACACATATATATATACATATATTCTATCTATATGCACTTTCCAAAGTGCCAAAGTAACAGGAGGAATTGCATAGTCATTTTTTACTAAATAACTTCCTAAAAATGTTCCCCTTCATCAGCAATGAAACATAGTCTTGGAGTCACCCAGACTCCAAAAGCTCTCAGGGATCCTCGGGTTCAGTGTGACTGGTTCCTTGTTGGGGAGGAGGGGAAAGACATCATATATCATGCCTGAAGTGATAGTGATGACACGGTCTAGCCATCCCAGCTGCAGCTTCCTGCTGCTCTCCACATATTAAATGTGTCTTCTTGCAGCTTATAGAGTGCTGGATTGAGTCCTGCTTGGTCCTGGAGATCCCCATTGACCCCTCCTTCAGTCTCATTAACATTCTTGGTGACCCCTATGAGATCCGGCAGTGGAACACAGATGGACTGCCCCGAGACTTGATATCAACTGAGAATGGCATTTTGGTTACTCAGGGGAGAAGGTGGCCTTTGATGATTGATCCCCAAGATCAGGTGTGTAACGAACGGCTCTGACAGAGTAGCCCTCTGCTGAATATAACATGTAAGAAAGGATTTTTAACACGATTCAAAGACCACAGGAGACGTAGATTTAGGGAGTTGAGAAGGCTTCTCCTTGGAGTCCCTCATCTTACAGAAGTTTTCAGTTTTGTGAAAAACCAGAAGGGACCTGCATGAGAGCCCTCCATTCTTCATTTTGACTGATTTGGGTTAGAAGGTTGGCTACTGGGTTTCTGTTTCCTACTGGGAGCGGAAAAATTGGCAGAAATGCAAGATAATGCATCATTTTACCATAAAAGTCTAAGGAATCAGGGTGATATCAGACATAGAAGTGGGGCAAGCCTGCTGTCCTTTACAGATGCCTGCTATCTGACTTCCTAAATGCAAAGTGAGGATTAGAACAGAAAGCCCCTGAGAAAGTCAGGAAAGGAGGCTAGCCGACTGCCTGTCTTAGTGAGGGTTTCACTGCTGTGAAGAGACACTGTGACCAAGGCAACTCTTAAAAAGGACAACATTTAATTGGGGCTGGCTTACAGGTTCAGGGGTTTAGTCCATTATCATCACGGCAGGAAGCACGGCAGCACATAGGCAGACATGGTGCTGGAGGAGGAGCTGAGAGTTCTACATCTTGATCCTAAGGCAACAAGGAGAAGACAGCCCTTGGCAGGCAGCCAGGAAAAGGGTTTCTCTTCCGCCCTGAGTGGAGCTTGGGCATAGGACTTCAAAGCCCACCCTCACAGTGACTCACTTCCTCCAACAAAGCCACGCCTCCTAATGGTGCCACTTCCCATGGGTCAAACAAATTTAAATTACCAAACTGCCAAAAACCTGGGCTTTCCTGGTGGCTCTTTTCTTCCTTTGTTTTAAATTTGAACAAAAAGAGGAATCTCAAACATTAGATTTAAAAGGGTTTTATTGGGGAGAGGAATTTTTTGTTTGTTTTGTTTGAGATGGGGTTTGTTTTTTTATGTCTCCAATTTAGTTCTAGACTAAACATCTCTAAACTTTATTCAAGAAAGTTCCATGTTCCTAACATTTGGCCTTCTCTGTGCTTTCTCACACAGGCCAATCGCTGGATAAGAAACAAGGAAAGCAAGAGTGGATTAAAGATCATTAAGCTTACAGACACCAATTTCTTACGAACACTGGAAAATTCCATCCGACTGGGTTTACCCGTCTTACTGGAAGAGGTTTGATTTTTACTTTGCCATTTCATGTTAATTCCTAACTGTCAGATGTCTGGAATGCTATACAGGTCAATAGACCACACCTGCACATGTGAAGGACACCAGTCAAGTCCATTTTCTTCTTCTTTTTTTTTTTTTAATTTTTTTATTGGATATCTTCTTTATTTAACATTTCAAATGTTATCCCCTTTCCCGGTCCGCCCCCCAAGCCCCCTATCCCACTCTCCCTCACCCTGCTTCTACCCCACCTACCCACCCACTCCTGCCTCCTCATCCTCGAATTCCCCTACACTGGGGCATCCATCAAACCCTCACAGGACGGAGGGCTTCTCCTACCATTGATGCCTGACACAGCCATCCTCTGCTACACATGCAGAAGTCATGTGTACTCCTTGGTTGGTGGCTTAGTCCCTGGGAGCTCTGGGGGGGTCTGGTTGGTTGATATTGTTGTTCTTCCTATGGGGTTGCAAACCCCTTTAGCTCCTCTAGTCCTTTCTCTAATGCCTCCATTGAGGACCCCATGCTCAGTTCAATGGTTGGCTGTGAGCATCTGACTCTGCATTTGTCAGTCAAGTCCATTTTCAAATGGGTCAAACCAGTTACTACTGGAGTAGTAAATTCTCAGATGAGCTGGGATCTGTTGGCTGAAAGAATTTTTCACCCCATTATTTTGTAGCTAAGAATCCCTGCTTATCACATTGCTCATTCCCAAGCCTTGCTGAGGGCCTAAAAGGACAAAAAAATTCAAAAGCAGGAATCCCTGTCTACTCAAGTGTCATACAATAATGATGAAACACAAACTATTCTGGTAGATGTAGTCACTATCTCTACTTGGGCATAAGGTCAGATTAAAGAGGTCAATATTAAAAATGAACTTTAAAAAAAAAAAAAAAAACAAGTCTCATGAATACAGGCTGGTCTCAAACTTGCTATGTAGCCCAAAATTACCTTGAACTCTTGATCTGCCTCCCTCTACCTCCTAAATTCTGGGATTATAGGTATGTGTCACCAAAGCTGAGTTTCACAGTGCTAATACTAGGACTTGGGTCTTTGGGCATGCTGGGCAAACACTCTACCAACTGAGCTACATTCACATACCCCAGAGGAGTGGCTCACTGAGTTAAGATGTTCGACCGTGAGATTTATCACTCCAAGACTAACGTTGCTTACATCGTTCACTCGCTGAAAAGAGTGTAGACAGGGTCCCTGCCCTCAAAAGTACACAAACTCACGGGGAACCAAGATTGTAAGGAAGTAAACAAAGAAAGGAAGGAAGGGATGGGGAGGAAGACATCTTCTTTGAAAGAACAAGCAGGGTACAGAGACGACCAACAGGAAGAGCAGGGACACAATCCTGGGCTAGTTTCATCCTCTTGCTAGGATAAGACACCCTGACAAAAAAGCAACTTGGGGATGAAAGGGTTTGTTTGACTTTTTTTCCAAGTCACAGTCCATCACTGAGGAAGGTCAGGTAGCAACGAGAATGCTGTTCACTGGCTGCCTCCCTGACTCCTGCTTAGTTTTGTTAATACAGCCCAGAATCACCTGCCCAGAGGTGGCTGGGTGCTCCCACATGCTCACAGGCCGGTTTGATCCAGCAAGTCCTCAGCTGAGGCTCCTCCTTCTCAGGTGACTCTAGGTTTTCTTAAGTTAACAATAAAAACTAAGCAGCACAGGTCCTGGAGAGGGTGAAATTTAAGCTGTGATTTCTGTCTCAGCTCTACTCAGCAAGAAGGTCTCTTGGACCAGGGGGCTCAGGTATCATGAATGAGCACACTTGCCTTCTCTAATTTGCCATTCTATTTTTATAAGGGAAGAAAGAATAAATAAAATCATGAGCTGTGACCACTTAAAGCCTCTGTAGAAGTATCTCTGATTCAGCACAAAGGATGCTCAGAAATGGCACCAGCCCGTGGTAACTTAGCTGCAGCCCTTTCGTGGTAACAAGGACCAATAATTACTATGTCATCCCAAACACTTGTGGAAACCAAACAGTCACGATTTGGTTCTCAGTATCATAACTCATTAGTCCTCACTTCAACTTTACTATTAGATGGGTTGATTACTAATAGATAGCTACTATTTATTATCCCATTCTTCCAGTGGAGAAACTGAGGCATCAAGAAGTTGAACTATCTACGCAGTCTTGACTGCTTAGAAAATCCAAAATGAGTTGCAATCCTCCCCATTCAAGCCACACTGCGCACCAGGACCTCGCTGCAGCCAAGCTTTGTCCAACACAGAGAAGGTCCTAAAACGAATCCCAAGCCATCCCTTATGTCGTATTACAGAGGGAAGTCTCTAGAACACTTTGGCACAACTATGTGAGCTTCAACTTCAAATTAAACCTCTGTTTAATTTGAGACACAAGAGGTCCCAGGGACTTGCCTCTTTCACAGCAGAGGACAAAGTTCCTTCCATAATGTCATGCCCCTGTTCAAAAGCAGCAAACACATGGAAGTCAGGCATCTAGGGACAGGATGCTGCAGCTGGGCCTTTCTGCTCTCCAGGGCATGAAGCCATTACCATGGTTCTCATTCTTAGATCCTCCATGTATTTGCTACAGTGGCTCCATCAGACCCTTTTCCTACCCATTTATGGCTGTGAAATCCATCTTGTCTGTATCAGCACTTCGTGTAGAGACCAGGGAGGAGGTGGGTCACAGGCTGTACACGCACGTGGAGGTCAGAAGTTGACTTCAGACGTCTTCCTCTTTCAATCTACCCCTTGCTTGTGGGAACAGGGTCTCTCACCGAACCAGTTCACCAATTAAGTAGTATACAGTCTTAAATGATCTCAAGGCAGATTACTAACTTGGTTACAAGGGTAAGCAGCAGTTCAGTCTTTTTGAGATCAGGAGGTACTTTCGGAAGAATGAAGTGTCACATAGACCTTCTTATCTGAAGACAGCTGAGGGGTGGGTCACCTAGCAGTCAGGTCCCACCACGGCCCTTTGCTCTTCTAGCTTAGTTCTCCTAGGAATGAGCAGCACGTGAGATCATCCTAAATAAA
>JADRCC010569907.1:0-20671 GCA_019843855.1 Hylomyscus alleni | reverse complement strand
TGACCAGTAAGTCATAGGGAAACCTTGGGAAAGGATGGCCTTCACTGAGCAAACACAAGGGAGAAACAGAAGGTGAGGAAATTGGAGCTTGAGCCTCAGAAAAAAATTTGGAGAGAAACCAAAAGCAGAAAGGGAGTTTGGCAAAGAGGCAAGGATTGGAGGACCCTTGTGAGGGATCAACATTCTTAAGCAAGAGAGAACAGGCTTCCGTGAGCAGTGGATTTGTTATTAAGTTTGTGCACATTGGAGCATTTAAAAGATCCAAATGAGTTTGGCCAAAGGACATGAGTACGAACCTTCTAGATTCTGTTTTAAAGAAGTGATACATATGGAACAGAACAAATATACTAAGTAAATATTCTTGGCTCTTCTAAAGGAGAGTGTGTCAGAATTTCTAACAGACTGGAAGAAGGAAGTGCTTTTGTAAACACTGTTGTCATTAAGGGCACTGGACTAGAGCTTTTGGCTTTGGTCTCCACAGTCATCTTCTCTTCATACTTGTGTGTGTGTGTGTGTGTGTGTGTGTGTGTGTGTGTCTGTGTGTGTGTATGTGCACGAGTATGTGGGCATACTCACCTGTGGTTATGCATAGCTCTGTGTTCATGCACATATAGATTGCAGTGTCCCATGTAGTACTTTAAAATGTTTAATGATAAAATAAAAATTTAATAGTCTGTTTTTGAAGTTCTGCAGTTAAAAATACAAAATTATCCTATGGCTGCTCCCAAATAAACTAGGGTAATTTCAAAGCAGGATATTAATAACTCCCAATATGCTAAGAAGATTGTCTATGGATTCATACTTCTCTAAAAGTTTGTAACTGTTTGGGTAGCTCTGTGTGTGTGCGACTCAATCCCTCTCAGTTTCATTTTGCTCTTTAAAAAATATTCTGTAATGTTTGCTGGCATAAGCCAAGAGCAAGATTGTCATTAGTTTGTCTTCAAATCCAATCACAATGAGTCATTTACAAAATCATGCCTTGAGTTCCATAGAAATTTAATTTCATAGTGCATAGCCAACAAAACAAAACCCCAAATCTTTAGTGGGAGTTCTGGTTCTTCCTGGGGGTAGAATGTGTAGTAATTTTCTTGTGAACCCAATAGCTTTGTTTTCTATGAAATTTTCGTTTTAGGCCTTATGACCACAGTTTGTATATGCTTAGCCAGAGAGTGGCAGTATTAGGAGGTGTGGCCTTGTTGGAGTGGGTGTGTCACTGTGGGCATGGACTTAAGACATTCACCCTAGCTGCCTTTAAATCAGTTTTTCACTAGCAGCCTTCAGATGAAGATGTAGGACTCTTAGCTCTGCCTGTACATGCCTGCCTAGATGCTGCCATCCTCCCACCTTGATGATAATAGACTGAACCTCTGAACCTGTAAGGTAGACCCAGTTAAAAATGTCTTTTAGAGGACTGACTTGCTTTGGTCATGGCATCTGTTCACAGAAGTAAAACCCTAAGTAAGACAGAAGTTGGTATTAGGAGTGGGGTATTGCTGTGATAGCCCTAACCATGCTTTTCTTTGGAAGAATGTGGATTTGGGGACTTTGGATTTGAAATCCATGGAATATTTTAAGTGGGGCCTAAGGAGTCATCCTAGTAGGAATATGGGAAACTTTGTAGCTGTGAATGATTTGAACTGTGCAGGCCTGACCCAAGAGGTTTCCAAGGAGAAGAATTTCTTTATGTGGCATAGAGACTATTTTTGTGGTATTTTGGTGAAGAATGCGGCTGCTTTTTGCCCTTTTCTGAAGAGGCTACCTCAGTCTAAAGTAAGAGATCAACATTAATTGCACTGACAAAAGAAGTCTCAAAAAAAAAAAAAGTCAAGCAGAGACTTTGTTCTCTGATTAAGTCTCATAAAGAGCATTTTGAACAAGCATAGCAATTTTAGAAAGGAAAAATATAGAGTATATGGTTTGAGTATTAAAGGGGCATCAGTAAGTGAAATGGAACCAAGTCCTGTGCTCTAGGGGTTACAATTTAAGGGAGTGGGACTTTAGGGTAAGAGCCTTCTCAGCTAAGTTTAGATCCAGGCATGGTGGTACACATCATTAACCCCAGGAGATAAGCATGTAGATATGAGTTCAGGTCAATCTACATACCAAGATTCAGGACAGCTGAGCTTAGGCAGCGAAGGAGTTGGAAGAGAAGAAGCTTGTGATAATGTAATCAAACAAGGGGGGCATGGTCCAGAACTCAGCTGCTTTGGCCATGTAGCCCTGGTTTTAGAGTGAAAAATGGAAGAGACTACTGGGACAATGGGTGCTGGTTAGCTGGAGCTAAGAAATTAGTGGTGAATAAGAATAGACCAGCATTGCTGAGGTGAAATCTTCTGAGAAATGTTTTCTGAGAGTACAAAGAAGCTGTGTTCCAGAGATAGCCAAGGATGTACTTCATGCTACATACAGCTCTACTTGGTAATGAATGTGTAAGAGTCACCCAGGTGGTACTGTTTTTGAAGCATGATGGGGTCATGAAGAGCAGCTGAGACTTGGCCCTGTGAGGGGCCATGGAAGACCATTGGTGAAGATGCAGCCTTAGTTGCAGTTGATGGTCCAGGACTAAAGGGGTCATGCAAAGAAGCTGAGGCTTGGCACCATGAAGAGAGCCTATGAGAGGCTGTTGGTGAAGCCGAGTTGCAGCAGAAGACCCCAGCATATTGGAGGTGCCTGTACCGTGGGATGATCACCAAGAACAGTAGCAGCAGTGGAGTGGATCAACCTGAGCTTAGAGTGCTACAGAGGGTAGAGCTAGAGAAATGATACCAGTCCTTTGGAGGAGCCTAGAAGATCATGTGTGGTTCCCAGTCATTGAAACAAAGAGTTATAATATTGAAGCTGCCTAGGAGACCCCAAGACTTTCAAGATGCCAGAGCCATAGGATATCTCCTGAGAAATGCTGTTAACCAATCCAGGAAAAGAAGTTTGTTGCAGTCAACAAAGATTAAATAAGAGTTGAGACCACTTTGATATCAGACATGGAAATGCAGAGGTTGGAGTCTGCTCAGGTGGGTTCCTCTCTTGCCTTGGAGATGACAGTTGAGTAATTGGATGAATCTAAGAAGAGACTTTGAGTTTGGGACTTTTAACTTTGTTAAGATTGCTACAGAGCATAGGAACTTTGAATGTTGGACGAAATGTATTTTTTTATTATGCTATGGTTTAGTATACATTAAACCATAGACTCATGCATTTGGACAAGCCTATGGAGGCCAGGGAGTAGAATGTGATAGTTGGTATATGCTTGGCCCAAAGAGTGGCACTATTTGGAAGAGTGGCCTTGTTTGAGTAGGTGTGGCCTTGCTGGAGTAGGTGTGTCACTGTGGGAGTGGGCTTTAATACCCTAGTTCTAGCTGCCTGCAAGCCAGTCTTCTACTTCAGGTGAAGATGTAGAACTCTCAGTTCTGCCTGCACCATGCCTGCCTGGACACTGCCATGCTCCTGCCTTGATGATAATAGATTGAACCTCTGAACCTGTAAGACAGCCCCAATTAAATATTGTCTTTATAATGTTGCTTTGATCATGGTATGTGTTCACAGCAGTAAATCTCTGACTAAGGCAAATGGTAAGCAAGGCTCTGTTTAGTCAGTGTGTGGAGGGTTTGATGAAGAGTGTCACTGTTTTGGTCAGAACACACATCAGAGAACAGCAGAACACAGGCCTGATAGTAAACTGCAACATGTTACAAACTGCATTGTACACATGCAAACTGAATTTAGCATGGATACAGTGCCTCATTCCTGTAATCCCAGCACCCAGAAGGCTCAAATTCATGATTTCCATGAATTTGAGACCAATCTGAGCTACCTAATAAGTTTCAACTAGTCTGTGTTGAGGTTTGATCTGTTGCTAAATATTGTGATGCTAATTCCATACCTGAAGGTCTAAGCTTATGAATCAATTCTCATGTTTATAGGTTTTTGTTGTGTAAGCCTTGTTCCTTGATTTAAAACTATTGGCTAGATAAAATTGGCTGCAGCCAATTACTGGAGAGATTAGAGATAGGTGGATTTTCAGTTACCTGGTTGGAGGTGGCAAACAGAGAGGAGTTATGAGACATCAGAGAGAAAGGAAGTTGAAGGAGGAAGCAGGAAGCCACCGTGAGTGGAGATGGACCATGAGCACGTGGCCAGGAGAAACAGCAAGTATCTGGGGTGCCCCACTGGAGAGACAGCCAGGTCTGCAGTTAGAAAAGTCAAGTAAAATAACCATAGTCTGAGCCTCATTATTTTGTAAGCTAGTTGGGGATAAGTTTAAATAGGTTGTGGTAAAACTCTGGGCTACAAAGACTGCTTATCAAGAGACTAAAACAACAAACAAGCGAAAACTTCTAAGGGCCACCAAAGTTCCCACCTTAGTGTTAAATCACTCTTCAGAGGCACAATCAACTCAGTTATTTATCCTGTTCTGTTCAGACAAGCATGTGATCTTTACTTATCAAATGGGCAGTTTGTTGGTTGAGATTTGAGTGATTAACCTCTCCTTGCTATGATCATATATTCAAATCCATCACATCATAAACCTAGTTCTCCTCCTTTCCAGATGTGGCTTACAGGGACCTCTTCTAGACTCTACATTTTCCAACTCCTCAGGTGGAGATGCAATGGAGATTCTTGCCAGAGAGCAGAAGGAGGAGAGTTAGTGTTCACTCTATCAGCAGTTAATCTCTGAGCTTTCATGCAGTTGGTTGTTAATTCAAATGGGATTATAATCACTTCTTTAGATACACAGGTATCCTCAGTTAATTCTACAGAAAAATATTCATAGACCTAAGGTTTTCCTAAATCATATGCTGACATATGAATTTCACAGGAACAAAACTAGATCTCACATAAATGAAGCCTAAATGAAGTTATAGGTCATATTCAAATATTCTAAATCCCTTTGTAAGTTTTGTAGAGCATTTATTATGGCCTATTTGGATGCTTCACAAAGGGCTACACATGTGCCTGTGCTTATACAATGTTGCTATTCTATGGTCTATATTGAATAATTTCTTTACCTTCTTGGAGATTCAACTTCTATAGTAATTATAATGTCACAAAATTATTGGAAGGACTGAAGAGACTCATATGAGTAGACTCTAGAATAATCATTAACATAAGGTCTCTGGCTTATGTTACAGATAATTGGGAGTTGGGTTTTTTTTTTTTTTTTGGCATGTTTCCTTTGTTAAAGGTAGGGATATGATAGCCTATATTCCTTGCTACAAGGAAAGCTAAGGCAAGATAGTTACTTGAACCTATTAGGATTCTGGTATCAGCTTAGGTAACACAGTACATTCTGTCAGATTAAAAATAAAATAAAATGGAGGTCAATATATTAATGCACAGAATTCTCATTTTACTATATGTCTCAGTCTTCCTAAGATTGTGATACTTTAATATATTCCTCATGTTATGGTGACCTCCAACCATAAAATTACTTTTGTTGCTATTTCATAATATACATGTCCCACTGTTATAAATCATAATGTACATATCTGATATAAAAGATGTCTGATATGAGATCCCTGTTGGGGTCATAACCCACAGGTTGATAACCAGGGGTCTAGAATCTATGGAATCTACTCCTGCCTAGCAACAATGTATTATCCTGAAGTTGACCAACACAAAGAAGCCAGGTGTGGTAGTACACACTTGTAATCTCACTGATGGGAGCCAGAGACAGGTAGATCTTTGGTGCAGTCTGGCCACCCAGCCTAGCCTATTCTACAATCTTATGCTAGGTGACAGTCCCTGACTTAAAAAGGGGTGGGAGGGGGACAGCACTTAAGGTTGTCTTTTGACCTCTACATATACATGAGCGTAACTGCATATAATCATTTAACCTATTGCTGGATTTAAACATTACTAATGGAATTGTCTTAACATGAATGAATAGCCATGGAGAGGGGGTATCTTCATAATTTGGTGTGGAAGTTTTAGAAACTTTTAAAATATATATACTATTTAATTGCTAGTAATATCTATTTCTCTCTTTTTCCAAAATTGATATGTATGAATGCCTGTGTGCACATGTACACACACCTCAACACACACACACACACACACACACACACACACACACACACACTTCCATTTTCCTTTGCATTCATTAATGCCACTGAGTTTTATAGAATCCATGCTTAGGCTTTCTGGACAGCAGCAATTCAAAGACAGATTCCATCAAGCTCCTATCTGTTAGAACCTGCAGTGCTTGCATTTGGATTCACTATCTAACAATAATGTGGTATTTTATAAACATTAGTGAGTGTGATTTTTGCACTGGTCAGCAAAGGTAAAAAAATGGGTGCTTTGGGAAAACAAATAAAAGAGGAATTGGATCTGTCTCAATAAATTGCAACAATTGTAAATATCCCAAAGATGCAGCCGCTTTCTCTGGCATAGGAAAGCAGAGCTGACAACTACACTTTAGGATGAATAGGTGAAAAATGCAAGGACTAAAAGTTGTCGTTAGGGTCGTTCTTAGATTAAGTGTGACATTGCGTCTATTAAACACGTTTCTGCTATATCTGCCCACTCAAGTCTTCAGATATTGCTTTAATCATGGCAATTAATACGTACATTCTAGTCATGATTCTTTTCCATTTTGGTTGGAGTCTGCAGATATACATGTTCCATCAATTTAAACATAATTATAGAATAATCTTTCCCAAATATTATAGTTAATAACATCATGATGTCTATAAATTCACTGTAATTTATACACATTAAAATTTCATTGAAATTAAAGAACTTTGACAACTTGAGCATATTTTAAAGGCATCTTATGGTGTTTCCGATGAAATTCACAAAGAAGCCTCAGATGAGCAGTATTTGTTTGGGATTATATGGCCTGGGGAGAGTCAGAAGCAAGTTGAATATTTCTGGCTCTGGCCAGGAAAAACTTAGTTTGATTCTGCTGCACATACTCTTCCCTGGTTTCAGTGATCAGAACCTGACATTTCACTCAAGCTTGGTTCTGAGCATCTTTGTCTAAGCTCACAGTGCTTTTCTGTTTTACAGGGACATGCTACAGTGCAGATGTCTATGTGGAGAAATTTGCTATTGCACAGTTCATAATTCAGGATACTGTTATGACATGAGTTACTGAGTTACTATACCAGAAATTGTTGTTCCTCTCCATTGATGAAAAGGACCTGAAACGTATTGGTTACATCCTCACACAAGGCATGTGTAATATCAGACAACTTTATGTCAATTGTGTTTCAACAAATGTGCAGGGAAAATTTATTGTTGTGTTTTTAAGGGGCTCCTTATTACATTTTAATGTTTTCTAACAATGTATTCTACATCAACCTTTTATATGACTATGTCAGGTTTTTTTGCAAAGTATGCAGTGTCTCAAACAACAACAAAAACAATAGAAAAGAAAAGAAAAGAAAAAAGAAAAGAAAAGAAAAGAAAGTCAGACAGGATGTTTCAGTCTGATATTGGCTAGGGAGTTGATTGGTATTGGTATTAGGATAGTGTTTTCTACTTGATTTCAATGTTATTTCCTTTGTAAATTTAAAATAGTATATAGAACACAAACATGAAAAACATTGTATTAAAATGTTGATGGTTAATGTTAATCAGTTTAAAAATTCATTTAATGTTATTTTTCAAAATAGAATTTATAGATATAATTTTATTAATTATGTAGGAAAATATTTCCAAGATTAAATTTCTGGTTTTATAATTAAAATAAAAATAGCTACACTGAAAAAACATCAATGTCTTTTAGAAATGTAGTAATATCTACAAATAAGATCTAACTATGTGTCTCTAAACTATGTGTTAATGAATAGTCTGGTGGCATATGGCTCTGACTATTTTCTTGGGGAGACTTGCTGTCCCCAGGAACTTCCAGATTAGACTCCACACACCCAGCCTCCTGCCTGCCTGGTCTGCTGAAGCACAGCCTGCAGAGGTGAGAAACTATGCTCTGTCCCCTGAGCTCCATTGTCTGGGCCACAACTCTGCTTGCCATCCCAGGAAGGTCTACAGGTCCCAGGAACACTCAGATAAAACTTTCCCACAATACACTGCCTGCCAGGTCCCCCTGAGGAAGACCCAAGGTGGGCTGTATGCTGTCCTCTGAGCTTCTTGTCCAGGACAGGGCTCTGCCTGCCTTTCAGATGAGTCTTGCAGGCACCAGGAATATTGAAGTTAGATTCTTCCCCACCAATCTCTTGCCTGCCAATTCTCTCTAAAATACATCCAATATTAGTAAAACACATCTGATTCTCTGAGCTCCATTTTCCATCCCACAACTCTGCCTGCATCCTTCGTTGCCAGTCTGCACTAGGGACAACCAGATGGCTTAAAGGTCAGCATAAGAACACTATCAACAAGAGCCAGAGTAAACACCACCAACAGATCCCAGCTATGGTATACAGCAAGCCTTGGATATCTTAACATAGCCAATGCACAAGAAGATGACCTTAAGTCCATTCTTACAAAGATAATAGAGGCCTTTAAAGAGAAAATGAATAAATCCCCTGAAGACATATAGGAAAGTACAATCAAACAGGCAATTAAAATGAATAAACCTGTTTAAGACCTGAAAATACAAAAGAAGCAATGAAGAAAACACAAACTTAGGTAATCCTGGAGGTGGAAAACCTAGGGAAGAGACAAGAAACCACAGATGCGAGCATCACCAACAGAATACCAGAAATGGAAGAGAGAATTTCTAGCATAGAAGATTCCATTGCAGAAATCATTGGTCAAATAAAATGTTAAATCTAAAAGATTCCTGACCGAAAACATCCAAGAAATCTGGAACACTATGAAAAGAACAACCCAAGAATAATAGGAACAGAAGAAAGAGATTTCCAACTTCAAGGCAGAGAAACTATTTTCAACAAAATCATAGAAGAAAACCTCCCTAACCTAAAAGAAGAGTTGACCATAAACATACAAGAAGCCTACAGAACACCAAATAGATTGGACCAGAGAAGAAAATCTTCCTGCCATATAGTAATCAAAACACTAAATGTACCGAATGAAGAAAGAATATTAAAAGCTGCAAGGGAAAAAGGCCAAGTAACATATAAAGTCAGACCTATCATAATTGGATCCCACTTATCAACAGAGACTCTAAAAGCTAGGCATGCTTGGGCATACTCTATGAAAACCACAGATGTCAGACTACTAACTATACTCAGCAGAACTTTCCATCACCATAAATGGAGAACACAAGGTATTCCTTGACAAACCCAAATTAAATATCTATCCACAAGTCCAATTCTATAGTAGATAGTAAAAAGAAAACTCTAACTGAAGAAAACTACCTACACCCAAGAAAACACAGGAAAAAAGTAAGGCCATATCATCAAAACCAAAAAAAGGGAAGCACACACACAGAGACATATAAAGACATGCACAGATACGTAGGCAAATGTGCACACATACTGTTATCACAAATATCAAAGCAACAGCAATTAGCAATCATTAATCATTAATATCTCTCAACATAATCTAACAGAATGGATGCAAAAACATGATCCATCACTCTACTGCACACAAGAAACATACCTTAGTGACAAACATAGACATTACCTCAGAGTAAAAGGCCAGAAAAATGTTTTCCAATCAAACGGATCCAAGAAACAAGCTGGAGTAGCCATTCTAATATCCAATAAAATAGACTTTCAACCAAAATTAATCAAAAGACATGGTGAAAGACACTTCATACTCATTAAGGGAAAAACTCACCAAGATAACATCTCAATTCTGATTAGCTATGCCCCAAATTAAAGGGCACTCATATTCATAAAAGAAATATACTAAAGCTTAAATCACTTGAATCCAGTACATTAATAGTGGGAGACTTCAACATCCTAATCTTACCAGTGGGCAGGTCACTGAGACAGAAACTAACATGTTATGACTAAAATGAATCTAACAGATATATCTACAGATCATTTCATCTAAATACAAGAGAATATACCTTTTCCAAAATTGCCTATATACTAGGTCAAAAAACAAGCCTCAGCAGAGATAGAATAACATTGACATAAACCTTTTATCTATCAGACCACCAAGGATTACAGCTGGACTTTGACAACAGAAACAACAAAAAGACTAGAAACTCATGAAAACTGTATAACTTACTACTCAATGATCACTAGGTCAAGGAAGAAATAATGAAAGGATTAGAGGCTTACTAAAATTCATTAAAAATGAAGCCACAACATACTCAAACCTAACTGAGTTCAATGAAAGCAGTGTGAAGAGGAAAATTCATAGCACTAATGACCTTCAAAAAGAAACTGGAGAGATCTCATATGATAATTTAATATCACACCTGAAAGCTCTAGAACAAAAAAGAAGCAAATACACCTAAGAGACGTAGAAGGCTGGAAATAAACTCAGAGCTAAAATTGGTAAATTCAAAACAAAGAGAACAATACAACAAACAATGGAACCAAGAGAAAAATCAACCAGGTAGACAAAGCTTTAGCTAAACTAACTAAAGAGAGAGAATATCAAATTAACAAAATCAGAAATTAAAGGGGGAATGTAAAACAGATACTGAGGAAATGAAAAGAATCACTAGATCTTACTTCAAAAACCAATATGCCACAAAATTAGAAAATCTAAATGAAATGGATGATTTTTTTGATAGATTCCACTTACCAAAGTTAAATCAAAATCAGGCAAAGCATTTAAATGGAAGTATAAACCTAAGGAAATAGATACGTCATTACACGTCTCTGCCCACTAAAATTAAAAGAAAAGGAGAGAGAAGAAAAATGAAAAGCCTAAGACCAGATGGTTTCAGCACTGAATTCTACTAGACTTAGAAAGAAGAGCCAATACCAATACTCTTCATACCCTCCACAAAATAGAAACAGTGGGAATATTGCCAAACGTATTCTACTAGGCTATATTCATCTTGATAACTAAGCCACATAAAGACTCAACAAAGAAAGAGAATTTCAGCTTAATTTTTCCTTGTGAACATTGATGCAAAAATACTTAATTAAATACTCACAAACCTAATCAAAGAACACATCAAAAGCATCATCTACCATGATCAAGTTGGTTTCATCCCAGGAATATAGGGATGGTCCAATATACAAAAATCCATCAACATAATCCACCATCTAAACAAACTGAAAGTAAAAAAAAATCACAAGATTATCTCATTAGATGCTGAAAAAAACCTTTGACAAAATCCAACACCTTTTTATGTAAAAAGCATCAGAGATATTAGGGATATAAGGCATAAACAGAATCAAAGAAATACACTGGAGGCCAATAGACATCATCAAGCTAAATGGTGAGAAACTTAAACAAATTCTATTAAAAGAAGGAAGAAGAAAAAGCAGCTCACTCTCTCTATATCCAAAATTGTACTTGAAGTTCTAGCTAGAGCATTAAGACAACTAAAGGAGATAAAGGGAACACAATTAGGAAAGAAAGAAGTGAAAGTATTGCTACTTGCAGATTGATTTAATAGTATACATCAGTGATCCAAAATATTCTACCAGGAAACTGCTACAGCTGAAAAACACTTTGAACAAAGTAGGTGGATACAAAATTATCTCAAGAAAGATCAGTAGCCCACATTTATACAAACGATAAACTGGCTGAAAAGAAATTAGGAAAACAACATCCTTCAAAATAGCCACAAATAATAAAAAATATCTTGGTGAAACTGTAACCAAACAAGTGAAAGACCTAAATGACAAGAACTTCAAGTCTCTGAAGAAAGAAACTGAAGAAGATATTAGAAGATGGACAGATCTCCCATGCTCATTGATCATTCAGATAAATAAAGTAAAAATGGGTATCTTACTGAAAGCAGTCTAGAGATTCAATGAAATTCCCATCAAAATACTAACACAATTCTTTATAGACCTTAAAATAATAATACTCAACTTCATGTGGAAAAACAAAAAATCCAGGATAGCTAAAATACTCCTGAAAACTAAAATAACTTCTGGAGATATTGCCATCCCAAATTTCAGGCTGTACTACAGAACAATAGTGATAAACACTGCATTGTATTGGCATAAAAACATGTTGATCAATGGAATCAAATTGAAGACCCAGAAATAAACCTACAAACACTTTGACAAAGAAATCAGCCAGGCGGTAGTGGTGCATGCCTTTAATCCCAGCACTTGGGAGGCAGAGGTAGGCGGATTTCTGAGTTCAAGGCCAGTCTGGTCTACAGAGTGAGTTCCAGAACAGCCAAGGCAACACAGAGAAACTATGTCTCGAAAAAACCAAAAAACCAAAAACAAAAAACAAAGACAAAGAAATCAAAACCATATAATGGAAAAAAAGCACATTCAACACATGGTGCTGCTCTAACTGGATGTCTGCATGCAGAAGAATGCAAATAGACCCATATTTATCACCCTGCTCAGAAACAAGTCCAAGTGGATCCAAGACCTCAACATAAAACCAAATATGCTAAATCAGACGGAAGAGAAAGGGTGGAACAACCTTGAATGCTTTGGCACAGGAGACGAGTTCCTGAAAAGAAGACTAACAGCTCAGGCTCTAAGATCAACAGTTGATGAATGGGAACTCATGAAACTGAAAAGCATCTGTATGGCAAAGGACACTGTCAATAATACAAAAGAGAATCTTACAAAATTGGAAAAGATCTTTACCAATCACCACCCAACAAAGGACCAACATACAAAATATATAAACAATGCAATACATTAGATACCAACGAACCAAATAATGTAATTTTAAAATGGAATATATTGATAAACAGTGAATTCTCAACAGAGGAATCTCTAATGGCCAAGAAACAATGAAATATCCAATATCCTTATTTATCAGAGAAATGCAAATCAAAATGGCTGTTAGAATGGCTAAGATAGAAAACTCAAGATACTGCACATAACTGATGAGAATGTGGAACAAGGGGAACATTCTTCCACTGGGACTGGGAGTGCAAAACTCAAAACAAGAAAATAACCCAGACTCATAAATGTACACATAGTATATCCTCACTTATATGTACAGCTACTTTGCAAATCAATTTGGCAATTTCTTAAAAATTGGGAATACTTATCCTCCAAGAACCAACTATGCTGTTCCTTGGCAGATACCCAAAAGATGCTTCACTATACCACAAAGATACATGTAAAACTATGTTACCAGCAGCTTTATTCATAATAGCCAGAAACTGGAAACACCCAAGATGTCCCTCAGCTGAAGAATGGATAAAGAAAATGTAGTACACTTACACAATGGAATACTATTCAGGAATTCAAAACAAAGACATTGTGAAATTTGCAGGCAAATGGAAAGAATAAGAAAATATCCTGACTCAAAACAAGAAAATAACTCAGACTCAGAAATGTACACATAGTATGTCCTCACATATATGTAGATATTAGCCTTAAAATACATGATAATCATACTATAATCACTATAATCCATAGACCCAAAGAAACTAAGTGACAAGAAGAGTCCAAGGGAATATGCTTGATTCTCACTTAGAAGGGAAGATAAAATAAACATTGGAAGTGAATGGAGAGAGAGGGGTGGGTAAACTCCAAGTAGTCTATGGGGTGACCCTAGCTAAGGTTCCTAACAACAGTGGATATAGAACCTGAAATGGTTGCTTCCTGTAACCAAGCAAGACTTCCAATGGAGGATGAGAACACCAACCCACTTACACAATGTTGAACCCACACTTTGTCCTACCTACAGGATGTGCAAGGATAAAGATGGAGCAGAAATTGAGGGAATGGCCAACCAATGACTGTCCCAACTTAAGACGCATTTTATGAGAAAGACCCAAACCTTGACACTTTTAATGATATTCTGCTATACTTGCAGACAGGAACCTATGATAAACTGTCCTCTGAGAGGCTTTACCCAGCAGCTGATGGAAACAACTATAGACACCCACACCAAACATTAGGAGCAAAGGGAATCTTGGGAAGAGGTGCTGGATGGATTGAAAGAGACAGAGATGTTAAGGGCACCACAAGAAATAAGAGAAACAACTAACCTGGGTCCATAAGGGCTCACATATTTAAACCACCAAACAAAGCACATTCAAAAAAGAGACCTAGTCTCCTTACACATATCTAACACGTGCTGCTTGGTCTTCATGTAGGTCTCCTAACAACTGGAGCAGGGGCTGTCGCTGATTGTGGTGCATGCCTTTGAATACCTTTTCTAACTGGGCTGTCTTGTCTACACTCAATAGGAGAAGATTCACCTAGTCCTACTGCAATTTGACAGACCAAGGTGGGGTTGATATTCATGGGAGGCCACCACTTCTCTGAGGAGAAATGGGGTGAGGGGTAAGGGAGGGAAGGAGTAGGAGGAGAAGCTGAAATCTGGAAGTCAATAAATAAATGAAAAAAAAAAAACTTTCAGTGTAGACCTGTAACACAGTTAATGTACTTTAACTTCGTATGCTATACTTTGCTTATATTTGTAATTATTTTTCCGCTAATTTATATATTTTACAGGACACATTGATTTTTATGAAAAAAAATCAGGCTTAAATATGTTCACTTATTTTGAACCCCTCTCCCCTTTTAAGGCCTTATCACGATGGGTAAGATTCATAGGCTGTTAACAGAAATTCATACTCATCTTCCTCATGGTTTTTTTTTTTTAATTCTCCCTCTTTGCATTACAAGTATACCTCCTGGTTGCTTCCAGGTGTGAATAAACATAGACCTGGATAAACACCACTGATGTATGACCTTTGCCCAGATGTGATGGTAGGCAGAGGACACTGCATTGAGCAAATGAAGAAACTGCTGCTTGGATCAGCCATCACTTAGGGCGAAGATCATTTCTTTTTCCTTGTTATTTAGCCAGGCATTTACTGAGGGGATTTTGAAAGACCTAGTATTAGAGCTTGTCAGAAAGTAGATGGTCACACACACACGCATACACACACACACATATAGAAAGCAAATAGTTTGAAGTCAAAGGGCAGAACTCAGTGCATTTATCCCATGCATGTTGTTAATCTAAGATGTGTTTTCCATTTCCAAAGGTCAGGAAATATCAGTTTGATAGCTCATTCTTGTTATACCTAATATTTTCTTTCCTCTACATAGAAACATATCTAAGAGCCCAACAGGGGCAAAGGAAAACCATGCAAATTGCCTGATCTTTGTTTAGTGTGAAAGTTAAACTTAGCAGTTCTGCTCATCCAACTTCATAGGAAAATTAAGCTGCACAGAAGTTTTGCATTGCTCAGTGACTCTTATAGCCTTATAGGTCAGAAGTGATGTATACGAGGGTTGAGAGCAGAGATCCACATAACTCCAGTAACACAAGCTTCTAAGATTTCCTTATCCCCGGTAATGTGCTGCAGCTGGCTCACATGAGCTTGAAAACTAAGTTATGAACATGTATTTGCCTTTGAACTCAGTGGCAATCTGTTAAGATGATATCAGCGTGGCAGAAGTCTTTAAACCACAAACAATGGCAGACACTTCACATCAAGTTTTGTTTTCATTTTTGATTTCTTGAGGACACATTGCTAACAATTTGCCAGAACACCATTAGTAACCATCATCAATAAACTTAGTGAGTATTTTAAGTCATAATAAACATGTGATTGATGATTTAGATTGAATAGCAACAGTTTAGCATACTGTACTGTTCATGGGTATTTCCCTTCAAATGATATTATTTCATTCTGGTTTGTTTTTATTTCATTCCTTTCTGTACTAATTTATGTTTGTAAAGTATTTCTAAGTTACCTCATACAATATCTAAGTCACTTTAAAGTCTCAGTTTACTAAGAATTTATGGTATAATTATACAAACAATTGTTACCCAGGTCTCCTCAGGACCCAAAAAGTTTCTAGTTGTTAGATTTTACAAAGAATATGTCACCACTTATCCACAAAGGGTGTAAACCACCTTTCTACATATATAGATGTGAAAATTCTGAGTCGGGTACCTATATTTTTATATTTGATAAATACTGTTATGTTTCCATGCTTTTGGGATGCTATTTCTAATACCAACATTACGATTAAAAATAAATTAAGTCATATTTAAATCTCCGGAAGTAATTATGAATCTTCCACTTTTACTTCAACAGTATGTTGAGAAGATTCTAGACACTCCATAATTAAAGAAGGTGGTCGTTGTATAACTTCATGCATTCAGTTGAATGTTTGACAGTCTCTGCCCCCACATCATTAGGCCATTTCTTTTGAAACACCTTCCTGTGGGTTCCTCAATTTGTTGTTCTAAAACAGCTGCACACAGTTTATATAAGATGACCCAATCTTATATAAACTATGTATTTTCCAACATACATATATTTATAGTGGTTTATGTCAGGCCCAGATATTAACAATAATTCAAAACATATTGTAATGAAACTTACGTGAATGTTCTCTCTAGATATATATTTTTTCCAAGAAAAGATATTTTATTTTTTAAAAGCGAAATCATACAGTCAATGATTATACAGCCATTTCTCCGTGCACTCTTTCTATCCACTTAAGAAACTGCAATACACCATGCCGAGAGCAATGCTTAAACGAGAGCACCGGATATTAACTAGGGTGCAAATAAAACTTGATAGTGGCATTTTATTGAATACAAAGCAAAATTCAGTATCTGCCTTTGTTGCACACTCCTGAAGCAGGGGCCCAAGGAAGGGAAGAGAACAGGGTTATCCCTGTCTGGAAGGGTGAGCGCTCCTTCATCCTTTTACACGGAGGGGAGGGGACATTAGCCCATGTTCTGTCGGTTGCCATAGCCTCTAGGATGGGTGTCCTTCCAGTCATCCCACTCCTGCATCCTGTGGAGGGCATTCTCATCTTCAGCTTCCTTTTGCTCCAGGTCCCGCTCTTCTGGCTCAGATGCAGTGAGAGTCTCAGGTGCTGATGCCTGCTTTTCTGCTTCCTGAACAGATGATGAGACCTCACTTTTCTGGCGCTGCTCGTACCAGTCATTCACGGTCATAGTTGCCAGACTTGGGTACCCAGATCCAAAGACTTGTGCTTGGGCCACACTTCGAGTGAGGACGAAGGGTTTTAGTGGTGGCCTCTCCTGAGGAGACATGCGAGATGCTGATGCCTCACCTAAGGAGTCTCTTTCCCTCAGGATCTCTATCTCCTGGTCGATGCTCTCCATCTCATCCAAGCTGATGCTAATCCACCTACGAAGCTGAAGGAGGTAATACTCCCTGACACGCTCGTCGTCAGCCTGGCCGCTCTCCACTGCCGACTTCAGAGAAGACAACCTCTGCTCCACCGCCTTCTTTTGCTTGTACCTCTGGATTTTGGCCTGCCTCTGGGATGCCATGGCAACGAGGTTGTGCTCCTGGGTATCAGAAGTGGCAGCGAGTTTGACTTCCGATGAGCTGCTCTGGGCCCAGGGCAGCTGAAACTCGGCCACATGGTAGTTGTGGCTCTGGGTTAGGAAGTTCCTGAAGTGCTCCCGAGCATCCTGCAGGAGGTCGAGGCGGCTGCCGTCCACCAGCTTCAGCGTCAGCGCGCCCTTCAGGGCTGGGAGCATCAGGTACTTGAGGTCAGCGGAAGCAATCTCTTCCCAATCTTCGTTCCTGCTGAACAAATCGAGCTGGGATAACATTTCCGAGGCCTTTTCCAGGAGGTTCAAGGCCTTCCTCACCTTCTCCTGGATTGGCTTGGAGCCTGTGGGTTGGGTCGCAGCTTCCACCTCCTCCAGAAGTTGTATGCCGGTTTCCAACAGCTCCCGGAGCTTTGGCTTCTGCTGCTCCTCACCTGACGACGCCATCTTGCCAGAGGGAGGAACCCGGAAGTCGCTGGCTTATTGAAACAGAGTCTCGCTCTGCAGCACAGGCTGGCCCGGAACTTTCTTTGCAGCCAGGACTGGCTTGGAGCTGGCAATCCTCCTGCCCCAGCTGCTGGAGGGCTGATACTGCAGATGTTGCCACAATGCCCGGCTTCTTCTCTCTATCTTATTGTACTCTATTCCTTCCCCCTTGTGATGGTGTGGTGTGACACACTGCCTAAATAAGATGAAACGAGAGGGAAGATGTAGGCATGGTAACCATTGCTAGGCTACCAGAGAAGGGCCACTTGAACACAAGCACTCTGATTAAAGCCCTCAGCTGATCTACTAACTGACATGGCTGTGAGTAACTGATCCACCAGGAGCCAGTGCAGCATGAATGCATTTGGTAATGAGTAGTAAATCCTGTTTAAGGCAGGATGGGACAGGATGGCAAAAGACATCACGATGCTTCTCAGTTTGGTATGCAGTTTGAAGCATGGTTATTTATGGAATTTTTCATTTGATTTTTTTGAGGGGGGTATTACTGATAGTAACTGAAACCACAGGGTGCGTGTGTGAGGGTATTATAGGTCTAATATAATGTGAAAATTCGATAATAGATATGTTATCTCTACAATGTACCAGCACATCTTTCCATTTGAATTTATTATTATTTTATTATTATTATTATTATTATTATTATTATTATTATATCTTTTTTTTTACAGTCCAGTTGTTATCTCCATCCCAGTCTGCCCTCTGACTGTTCCCCATCCCATTTCTCCTAAACGTCATGGTTTTGAGTACTTTCTTTTCCTTTTTAAGAGTTATTTTTATTTTATCGCGTGTGTGATTATGTATGTATGAGTAGCAAGGTGTGCACAGCCCAAGGAAGCCAGAAGAGGGCGGTGGGTCCCCTGGAACTGAAACTACTATTTGGATGCTGGGAAATGAACACAGGTTTTCTGTAAATGCAGTTTAACCCTTGAGGCATTTCTTTAGCCACAAACTGAATTTCTTGACTGTGTGCCTGTGTGGTTTAATAACATATGTGACCTTCAATGTAGCCTATTAATTGTGTTTTTCAAGAAAATTAATTCAGAGAACTCTTACATGTGGTTCCTTCTTTCCTGGTGCACACAGACATAGCTGCACCCTCTCATTTTAAGAGTAATTTATAACACAGAGAAAAGACATCTATGATATGTCTGGCTGCAGTTTCCATTTTAGCGCCTATTGTATTACAATCCTGATTAAGTTGAAGATTCAAATTAAAAAGCATAATGATTGAATAGCTAAACACAATAAGCTTTAATTTTATAACTTAATATAACCTTTCAAGTTCTTAAATTTGAGTTTAGAATTTGGAAACTTGGAGCTGTGTCATACAAAGTTATTTTTATTTTACATGTGGACTTTTTTTTTATCACTACCTAATGTTCAGTTGAACTTAAGTAATATAAGTTGATTTTACTATTTATAAAAATTAAAGTGAAATAAACCAAGGAATTAATAATTACTGTACAAAAAGTCTGTTTATTATAGGGGGAAGAATTAAAAATGGATCAATTCTGGTTGTTAGATCATAAATTATATTTGACTACATAAAGAAGGCCTTATTTCATTTGAGTTTTAATTTTTACTTCTATTTTTTTCTTTACAAATTTTTCTTACCTCATTTTGCTCCCCCTTTCTTGCTTGGGATTTCCAAAATTATATGATGGTCCTTATTTTTCTATTTGTGTTAAAAATATTATGATTTTTAAAATGCAATTTTTAAGGCCAGTAGGCATTTAAAAAGCTTACTTATTAATGGGTCTCATGGAAGAATAATTTAATAAAAGTCCATCTGTCATATCTATATCTGTTTCACTTCAACTAATCTATTTCCCTAAAGAAAAATCTGCTAGCCGTTTGCCAGTCGGAGCAGAGAACCACAGCTGAACTGAAATATGAGGTCAGCCAACTTTCTGAGAGCTTCAGGTGTGAAAAGTGTGGATGGCCTTTGTGTCAAAGATTTATCATTCAAACTTCCCAGAAAAGTCTTCCATCTTCCCCCAGCCTGTGACGTTTGAGAAAGAGCAGATCCATGGTCTAAGTGCATATAAACGCTCCAGTTCTGCCTCTCAGTCTTCAACAGTGTCCGGTTCCTCCACCTGTGATGTGAATTGTCCTCTTGTCCGTAGTGTTGACAAAACCTGCACAATGAATTTGGGCTAAGCTGATGCTGTGAGTCAAAACTATTGTCAGATGGGGAAGAACATGATTGGAATCACTTCCCAAACAGCTGCACCAAGAATGATTTCTAACAAGAAACCAGAAGGAAAGGTCCAGGCACATCTCTGCTTCACCCTTAATCTCTTTCTCCTCCCCACCCTCCCTCTTTGACAGAGCCAAACCCAGAGTCACTTGAAATGTGCCTTTGTATCTTGAGTCTCTATATCACAAAGCTCCAAATCCTATGATGGCAACAGCAGAGACCAATGAGACAATAAGCTGCCAATGGGTACACCCTACAAGTATTTCACTTGTAGTTGAGGAAAATTTACATACAGTGGATTTTCATGTGTTGAGCTCAATGAATTTTGACAACTCTATAGAATACAGTCATGTAAGCCACATTTCAAACAAGATTCATTAGGAATGTCACCCAAGAAAATTAATTTCTATATTATAACCACTCTCAGCTTGTATAGGCAACTGTTATTTTGATTTGTGTCAGAGGTAAGGTTTTCAAGCCCCTGAACCTTGTATAAATGGAATCAGTGTAATATTCACTTACTTTCCACTTTTGATTACTCTTTTTTCTTCAGTATAGGAAAACTAGTATAATTATTTTTATGGAAATTAATATTACTATTGTTTTTACTGGTAGCAATATATTGGATAGTTACTTAATAAAATCATGGAATCCATTATGGGATATGTCTATTCATAATTATTTGGTCTA
>JADRCC010569906.1:0-13232 GCA_019843855.1 Hylomyscus alleni | reverse complement strand
GCTGAAACATACAGCTGACTTGTATTTCTTGAGCCAATGTTTATGCCCCTCAGGTACTACTTGAAAAATCAAAGGGGCAGCAAGGTGGCTCAGCAGATAAAGGCACTTGCTGCACAAGCATGAAGAAGGGAGTTTGATTCCCCGAACAGAGAGGAGGAGATCAGCTCCACAAAGCTGTTCTCTGGTCTCACATACTTGCAATAGCTTGATCTCCAATAAGGAAAAAACTTTCAAACTTAAAATGAGAATATTTAATGCAAACGGTATTTATACTTTCTGGTACAAGACAGGGTTTTGTCATGTAGCCCAGGCTGGCTCTAGAATTACTCTTTGGCCCAGGATGATTTTGAACTCTTGGTCTTTCTTCCTCAGCCTCCCAAGTGCTGGGATGACAGCATGTGCCACCATGCCTGCCTTGAATAGCTTTTAAACTATTGCTACACAAACGCAGATGCAGGTGTTTAAATAATGACAATCATGTGCACTGCAACTTTCCCTGGGACTTTTCAAGCACTCTCAGCTCTGTTCTCCAAGTCTGTGGGAGTGTCTGAAGTGTGTGAATGTCGGTGACCGTCCGTAGCAGAAACCACAGACAACAAGTGGGGGAACCTGCGTCCCACAGTGCCCGCTGTTCACAGCACTCAGCCTGCTGAGGAGGGAGCACGGAAAGGCCATTCTCGTGGCACGCTTACTTCTCAGGTTTGAGGTCTGGATTTTATACCCATCTCTTGGCCACCTTTGTTCCTCTTGGGGTTTTTTGAGGCCACAGTTTCCTTTTTGGCTCTTATTGTTCCAGCCCTCAAAAGTGGAAGCCCAGAGTGAGAAGTTACAGCTCCTCAGGCTCCCAGGCTTCTCTTCCCATTCTCAAGAGCCTTCAGCTAAGTTGGGGAAAGGGCACCGGCTTACTCAGTTATGGGACCCCTGGCAGCTCAAATCCAGGAACCAAGCCACCACTCAGAACTAGAAAATCTCAGGGCAGAGTCATGAAAGGGCAGTTTGTTGCACTTTCCACAAATTAAGCAGGACACTAAGACTACATAGACCTTCACCTCCCCTTATAAATGCTAAAGGCTACTTCTTTGTTTTCTTTTTAAAATTGGTGTGTGTGTGTGTGTGTGTGTGTGTGTGTGTGTATGTGTGTGGTGTGTGTCTGCTGGTGAATGCAAATAAGTATGTAGGTGCATGTACCTGGAGGTCAGAGATATATGCCTAACTTATTGCCTTGAGATAGAGTTTGTACAGAATTTATTTTGTATACTTTAACTTACTGGTTATAGTCTATTATCAAGGGAAACCAAGACAGGACCTTTAAGCAGAATGTGAAGCAGAGACCATGATGGAATGCTGCTGATTGGCCTGGTTCCTCTAGCTTGCTTAGCTACTTTCCTTTTCTTTTTCACTTATTTATTTTTTTAATTGAAAATTGATTTTTTTTCATTCAATGCATTCTGATTATTCTCCCCGATCTTTCCAGTTCCTCCCCTCCCTCCCTCCTTTCCAGATTCATATGCTTTCTGTTTCTTGTTAGAAAACGAACAGGCTTATAATAATAAAATGTAGTACGATAAAACAAACAAACAAACAAATCAGAATAGGACAAAACAATCAAACAAGGAAAAGAGCCCAAGAAAAAGCACAAGAAATGTATATAGATGCATACGTTCAAAGATTTATTTTATTTTATTTTATGTGTATGAGTACACTGTAGCTGTACAGATCTCATTACGGATGGTTGTGAGCCACCACGTGGTTGCTGGAATCCGAACTCAGGACCTTCAGAAGTGCAGTCAGTGCCCTTACCCGCTGAGCCAACTCGACAGCCCCAGATGCATACATTCAAATACACAGGAATCCCATAAAATCCCAAAACCAAAAGCCACACTATTTATACAAAGGAGCTGTATAATAGAAGGGAGGAAAATGCCCTGACTTAACATTATGACAGAAAGAGCCTCTAACAATAGTGTCGAGTGTGTTCTGTGTTGTTGAGTAGAATCCTACTTGCTGTTGGGCTTGACGCCTAACCTTACCAATAGTTTGTTTTCCCAGTGAGATTCCCTTGGAGAAAACTAAACTTTCATTTGCAAGTGACTTTAGTGATAGTTTCAGGGTTAGGGATGGGGGCGTGTCAACACATCTCCTTTCTGCTCTAGGTCCCACCTTGTACAGACCCATGCAGGCCCTGTGCGTGCTACCACTGACTCTGTGCATTCATACATGTGCTAGCCCTGTTGTACCTAGAAGGCCTTGACTCCTTTCTGTCCTCCATTCCCTCTCGTTCTTACACTCTTTCAGCCTTCTCTTCCTCAGAGTTCCCTGAACCCTGACAGGACAGATTTGATGGAGACTTCCCTTTAAGAGCTTTTCCAAGGTCTCTCACGCTCTGTGGTGAAGTCTGAGTGTGGGTCTCTGTGTTTGTTCCCATCTGCTATAAGAGGAAGCTTCTCTGGTGATAGCTAAGCAAGTCATGGATCTGTGAATATAGGAGAATGTCATTAGGAGTCATTTCATTGCTATGCTCCTTTAGCAGAACAGTAGTATTTGGTTTCCCCCAGGAAACCTGGCCTATTTAGTTTCTAGTTCTGGTCACCCAAGCAGTTTGGGTATGGGTTCCAGCTCATGGAATGGGCCTTAACTTAAATAAGATTTTGGTTGGTTACTCCCACAAGAATTGAGCCACTATTGTACCAGAGTAACGTGGAGGCAAGTCACTCTTGTAGGTAGAAAGTTTGTAGGTGGATTGGTGTTCTCCTTTGGTAGCATACAGAGTAAATTCCAGTATTAACAATACTGATCAATAAGGATGAAGGCTCTAGGTAGGCTCCAGCTTGACTTCTCTGTGTTCAATGAGTTGTATAGGTGTTGTCTTCAGCAATAGGGGCCTTACTGTTGACTTGAGAGCCTTGGCAACAGCCTGGATTGTTTGAGTGTTCCCATGGGACCTCTTTGGCTAGCATCTTGATTGAGTATAACCCGTTCCTAGTACTAGAAGCTTCATTTGGTGATAAGAGGTGTCCACTGGGGGCTACATCTCCTCCAGTATTTGTCAATTTCATTTAGCACCCTCATATATGTTATAGTACAAGAAACTTCTATTGTATAAGGTTTCCAAGTGACCCCTCAAATGTCCCTTAGTTTTAGCTCTTCCTCCCTGTATTCCCTCCCTCTCCCCTTTACCCCCTTCCCCTCCCTGTTTGATCCTTTTATTTCAGTTTCCCCCATCTCATCGATATATAACTTATCTGTTCTAGTTCCCCTTCCTAGAAAGATCCACCCCTTCCCCCAGTTCCTTACACTCTAGCTAACCTATGTGGTTATACAAATTGTAGCTTGCTTATCAATGATTTAACAGCTAACATCCACATATAAGCAAATACTTAAGTAAAAACATACCATATTTGTCTTTCTGGGTCTGAGTTACCTCATTCAGGACGATTTTTTTTTTCTAGCTTCATTTACCTGCAAATTTTATGACTTCATTTTCAATGGCAGAGTAATATTCCATTGTGTAAACGTGCTACATTTTTCTTCATCCATTCATCCACTGATGGATATCTAGGTTGTTTCCAATGGATATTCTATTATGAATAGAGTAGCAATGAGCATGTTTGAGCAACTGTTTCTATGGTAGAATGAAGCACCCTTTGGGTATATGCCCAAGTGGTACAGCTGCATCTTCAGGTAGAATTGATTCCTATCTTTCTGATGAACCACCACATTGATTTCCATAGTGTCTGAACAAGTTTGCACTCCCACCAACAATGGATGAGTGTTTCTCTTACTCCACACCCTTTCCAGCATGAGCTGTCACTTGCATTGTTGTTTTTAGTCACTCTGACTGGTGTATGATGGAATCTCAAAGTAGTTTGATTTGTATTTTCCTCATGGCTAAGGATGTTGAATACTTCAAGTTTTTTCTTCAGTCATCTTTGTTTCATGTTTTAAGTTTGTTTTTAAAAATCTGTATTCCACTTTTAAATTTGGTTATATGTTTTCTTAATGTCTATGTTTTGAGTTCCTTATATATTCTGGATATTAGCTCTTGTGGATGTGTAGTTGGTAAGCTGCCCCCCTGTATAAGTGACTGTGCCCTTTGTCTTACAGAATCTTTTTATTTTGATGAACCCATTCATTAATTTCTTAATTACTTGTCTTAATGCCTGTGCTATTGGTGTTCTATTTAGAAAGACTTTTCCTGTGCCAATGAGTTCAAGACTATTCCCTATTTTCTCTTCTATCAGATTTGGTGTTGATCTGATAGAATCAGGTTTTAAGATTGAGGTCTTTGATTCATTTGGAGTTTTGTACAGGGTGGTAAGAATGGATCTATTTGCATTCTTCTCTATGCAATCATCCAATTTGTCCATCAATATTTGTTGAAGATGCTGTCTGTATTTTTTCCAGTGTGTATTTCTGGCTTCTTTATCAAAAGTCAGGTGTCCATAGGTGTGTGGACTTATTTCTGGGTCTTCAACTCTATTTCCTTGATCAGTAAGTCTGTTTTTGAGGCATTATCATGCTAATTTTATGACTATAGCTCTGTAGAACAATTTGATATCAGGGATGGTGATACCTCTGGCAGTTCTTTTATCATTCATGAGTGTTTTATAAATTACTTTGGATAAGCAAAACTGAAGAACTCCACTACTATAGCTCAGGCCGTCCTGCCTAGGAGTAATACTGCCCACAGTGGGCTATATCAATTAACAATTATATCAATTAACAATTAAAAATAATGCCCCCACAGACATGCCCAGTCTGATGGAGGAAATTCCTCAAACTGAGGTTCCTTCTTCCCAGATATTTCTAGGTTTTTGACAAGTTTACAAAAACTAATCATCACAGGTAGCAAGCTAAACTCAGCTGTGGACATGAAACATAAACTACACAAACAGGTTAGACTGCTCAATAGACTCCAGAATCAAACTCAGGCCTCCCCCTTTATCCCAAAAGTCTACAGCTTGGACTCATTCATGCATCTATCCTCCTTGTCCTCACTCCAGGATTGTGCTTTGTGGACAAGAGATAGTCAACTCTGTGGTTCCCCGTTCCAATGGTGTCTTTGACTTTCAGAAAGCTTATGAATTGTCTGAAGAGGAGGTAAGATTACCACCTTGTCTTTCTGGTTCACCACCCTGGAAATGTGGGAGGGCTTCTCTTGAGTCTTAAGATCTATTTGAAGACCTGCCAAAATTTCCCAGGATCAGGACCAAGAGTGACTCCCACTGGGTGACCCCAGACATTTCATCTGTTCCTTCTACTCCTAAACATAGTCACTGATAAAGCCATGGCATGTTCCAGGCATTCCTTAATCCCTAAATCTATTTTCATTTTCCCCTTATAGGCCCTGGGTGTCAGTGACCACTTTCCAGTTGAGTTTAAGCTACAGTCTTCAAGGGCCTTCACCAACAACAGAAAATCTGTCTCTCTCAAGAAAAGAAAAAAAGGCAATCGCTCCTAGGTATCATGCTGCCATTTTTTTTTTAAAAGCCATTCTTTGCTTCCAAATAAAATGGCTCTCATAGGTCTAAGCTATCTGCACACTCAGGAATTAAGACTGGCCAAGCTGCTTTCATTGTCCGTTTGAGTTAATTTTGCCTGGAACCAAGTTGGGAGGAAAGTCTTCTGTTACGTCACCTGGACCCACATACCATCACTGATACCCTTCGTAACACTGCCACTATTTAGGCAGCAGGACAGACATCAGCTGTCAGTCCCAGCTGCCAAGCTCATAGGGCATCCTGTTTCTTAGAAATGAGCACAAATGGCAAGACTTGGCATGGCATGATACATTATGATGGAGGCAATGAAACTCATTTGCTTGGGTTCAGAAGAGTGAAGGACACTCCCACTTTGCTGTCCTGCCCATCCTTACTCACAGCCCACCCCTATCCACACTTCACCCCTATCCACAGCCCACCCCTACCCACATCCCCCCTGTACTCACAGCGCTGTGCATAATCCATCGCCATGTCCTGAGCTCAGTCTTCAGACATCATGAAGGTTTCCATTATCAGATATCATGAAGGTTTCTATTATCTGACAGCCAGCCTCACTTTGGATGCATGTTCCAACATCGTCTTTCTGTCTTCCCTCCTTTCTCCCTTTCCTCTCCTTCCTTGTGCCCCTCCCTAAAGGGGCTCAACCTTGTGTCTCCAGTCACATATCCCATGTCTCCCTGCAACACTAAGCACACTGTTTGCTACCATGGCTAGCACTGTAACTCACTCCAGCACAAGCCCCATTGGCCGCCTCAGACCAGAGGCTTCATTCCCTTCCTGCCACTCCTGGAATCTTTGCAATGTGATGCCATCTTGCTTGTATGCAGGGCACCCATTTTTGTGCATTTCGCTTTGTTTTCTTGGATATTCTTTCTTTATTATTGTACATGAACACTCGTACTTAGGAACAGTGAAGAGCAATGATCTGTCTGGCCCTACTCCCCATCTCGGAAGCAACCCCTCCACACAGCTGCAGGCTCCTGGAAGATGTCTACACATAAACAAACACCATGTGTAACCTGAAGAAATACAAAGTATATTACACTGTAAATATGGGTTTGAGTTGCTCTTTTTCTTTAACAGGCTAGGAACTGTGTGACTTTGATGGGAGACTGTGAGTCTTTGTGTTAGTCAGCTCTGTCATCCTGACAGATATCCCAGATCATCTTAAAAGGAGGGGCTGTATTTTGTCTTGTGCTTCCAGAAGTTTCAGTTTATGACCCTTGTCTCTGTTGCTTCTGGGTCTTTGAAAAAGAGTGTGTGGTGAAACAACAACAACAATAACACACACACACACACACACACACACACACACACACACACCACGTGCACATGAGGTGGGCTCTTCTGGCCTCCACAGGCCGATATACAAGGAAGAAAGGCATTCATACACATAAAATAAAGATATACATAGGATGGGGGAAGCATAAACCCAGTTTCTCTTCCAGATCACAGTCTCTTCCATGACCTCCAACCAAGCTCCACCTCTCACAAGTGTTCCATCTCTCAACAGCATCCTGATCTGGTATATCAGCAAGTCTTTCTTATGTGAACCTTTAGAAGCCTCTACAGTTTCAAATGGTGGAGCTAATAGCTAGGATTAAATACCATCTTGCCAAGGGAATAAATTCAAAAGGGCCCTGGTTAAGTTGGAGAAGATACTGCCCAGCTCATCCTATATTGAGATTCTATTGTCTAGTGATGACCTAGTCTTTAGGGGAAGACAGCAAGGTTGTTGCAACTTTGGAAGAGTTCACCATACCCAGAAATCTTCCAATCCCCAAATGGTAAAGTATGCTATTCGTATATGAGGCAGTTCTGGAAAGATGGGTCCTCTGACCTCTGCACCCAAGCACCAAAATTTCCCTGGCTGGTGTAGCTAGGACAGGAACCCTGGGCAACGGGCTTGGGACTCACTAACAGGGAGACAGGGAGGAGACAGACTAGACATCAAAAGGCTCTTTTCTGTGCCTCTGGCTGGGGGTCAATAGGTCCGGATACCCTGAACTTTCATCCCAGACTACATGTTCTTTTGCCTCTGCCCAGTGAGCGAGTCAGAGTCACAAATGGGTGTCTCTGCAAGCTGTCACTCCGCCAGACTCAGGCAGGCAGAGGAGTTATTTTCACTCTTCATGACTGAGCAGTTGCACAAACTCCTGTCCATCTTGGCCACCAGGCTAAGGGGCCTCCTCCTATCTATACCTCCCTCCCTCCCTCCCTCCCTCCTTCCCTCCCTCCCTCTCTCCTTTCCATTCTTTTTGAGAAAAGGTTCCATGTATCTCAGACTGGTCTCAAGCTCAGCTATGTAGCTGAGGATGACCTTGAACTTCTGATCCTCTTGATGAGCGCCATCTTTATAGATGCCAGCCACTACTCAAGGTTTCATGCAGTGCTCAAGATAGAACTAAGCAAGCATTTTGTATGTGACTAGACAAGCAGTTTACTTGCTGGGCCTCAGCCCCAACCCCTAGGCTGTGCCTTAAAAATGTGTTGCCTGGGTAGATGGGATGGCTCACAGAGTAAAGACGTTTGTTAACAACTCTGACAACTTGAATTTGATCCCCAGAATGGACACGATGGAAGGAAAGAACCAAATCCATCATGTTATCCTTGGACCTCTCCACATGTGAACAGCCCTCCCCCAATAAATAAATGTAATAAAAATTAGAGTATCAGTATAAAAAGTTGTAGCTTTAACCATCTCATGAGAGTTTGATCACAAGTGATGTCTGATGTTATCCACATTCTATAGTTGAGAAGTTAAACAACTTTCCCAAGGTTACACAGCTAGAGAATGTAGAGCCCAGAGCTGACTCATTTACTAGGCACAGGTAGGCAAGGTTCTGGAGGTGTGCTGGGTAACACAATTTTAGGGGTCACAGAAAGTGATAAATTTTTAGTTGAAGAAAAAAATGTATTATGCAATGCTAATGTTTTCTTTGTAACCAACACAGATATAAATACAATTTTTCACCTTTTTTTTTTTGATAGAGGAATGGACCTAGGAATGGAAATATAGCTAGGGCCCAGGAAAGTCCTAACAGGATACCTAATTGCCTTTGCTAGCAGAGCTAAATACAGGTCTGTGTACCTCCAGAGGTCATATTCTCCTGAGCATCCTTTAATACTGGTGAGGAAACCCAAGTTCAGGGAAAGGCTGGGCCAAGACCAGCTGGGCCAAGACCAGCATACATGATCTTGTATCACCACCTGGTGGCTCTTCTGGGAACTTCTGTTTAAGGCTCAATTCCTAGCACCCACATGGCAGCTTACGACAGTCTGTAACTTGAAGATCTGACACCCTCACACAGACATACACGCAGGCAAAACACCAATGCACATAAAATAAAAATAAATAACATAACAAGGTAATTTAGGATGATGATCTAGGAAGCAGCCGGTACCCTTTGTATCAGGACTCTATGCTAGAGTAGGGCATAGGGAGCTCTCTCTAGACTGTCGTGCTCTGTATTCTCTAGCTGTGTGACCTTGGGGAACTACAGAATGTGGATGGCATCAGATACCACTTGTGGAAAGTCACACATTTGTCCCACACATACATGCACGTGCTCTTACATGCATCCTCCATCACTGACAACCCCGAGTTCTATCAGTACCATCCAGACGAGACGAGTCTAAAACAAACACACCACCAGCCAATACACAACCTGAAATTATCTAGCAGCCATATTTTCAAAAGTAAAGATAAACAAATAAAATAATGTATTTTATAAATGGAAACCTGAGGGTCAGTGTGTGGGGGGTCAAATCCAGCCCATGTGCCTTTGGTTTTGGTTTTTGTTGTTTTATGGGAACACAGCCATACCCAGTGCTTTCCAATGCTTCCGGCCTGCTTCTGCCTCACAGCAGCACAGTTGAACATCTGTATGAGTGGGACCAGATGGCTCACAAGACTGAAAACACTCACTCTCCAGGCCTTCACAGGGAGGTGGATTTAAACGCTCTGACTTTGCAATCTTACAATTACTGATGGCCTTGTTTACATTTCCTCCACCCTAAATCGTCAAACAAACAAACAAAAACCCAGGTGCTTTTTACACTCAGAGAGCATCTCAACTTGCAAAAGACATTTAAAGTGCTCAGTTACACATGTGGCTCATGAATACCCACTTGGAGATGCAAGCTTAGAAAAATGCCTGCAAATCCCATATGAGTGTTTATTAAATATACCAATAGCCTATCTGCCTGCCTGCCCCTCCTTTGTCCCCTCCCTTCACCCATCCCTCCTTCCTCTACCCCTTTTCCTTCCTCTACCCCTTTTCGTCTTTCTGTGTGAATGTTTGCATGCATACGTGATGACTCTGCGTCCCTACAGCCAGAAGAGGTTGCTGAGTATCATCCTCTATGACTTTACACCTATTTCTTTCAGGCAGGCTCTCTCTGAACTTAACCCTAGTGATCCTCCTGATTGCCCTGCTGGAGTTACAGGTATGAGCCAGATGTCTGGCTTCTTACGTAAACGCAGCAGTCTAGTCCACATGATTACACAGCAGGCATTCTTAACGGCTGAGGTATTTTCAGGCCCCTCCCCACCTTCCTTTTTCCATATTAGGACAAGGTCTCATGTAGCCCAGGCTGGCTTTGAAGTTGCTATGTAAACCAGGACGATGACTTTGGAGTTCTGATCCTTCTGCTTCCACAGCCGAACACTGGATGCTGCCAAACCTCCTTCCTGCGGTGCTGGGGATCTGGGGGTTGAACCCAGGCAATGCCTCTCTACCTTCTGAACTACTTGTCCATCCCCCAGTACTTCTTGGCTGGCCTTCCAGGGACGATTAAGGCATAAACACTTAGGACAGCTGGTGTTAGTAATGAACCTATTTCTCCACCCATACCTTTAGGATGGTGTTAGCTATATGACACTGCCCCTGGGAGAACTGAAGAAACAGCCCCTCAGGTGGTCATTTAGTAGGGTCAGGCTGATGTGCAGCATGCTCATCCTGGAAGCTGCTCCTCTTCTGAGCAACATGGACTTGCTGCTAGAGGCATCACAGTTCATCACCCACATGGACAGAGCTAGGCACTGTGCCAGAGGCTTGCTAAGCGAGACTTCAATGACAGACTGTATGACCTGCCACAGGGAGCTTGCTCCAAAACTGTCCACCTTCCTCCCTACAGACCTCTCTTCACCTGTGAGTTCCAAGATATGCCCTCTTATGTCCTGGGAGCCCAGCAGAGGCTCCAATGATTCCAGTAAGCCCAATGGGTTACCGGTGTTTGAGTAAATTCAGCAGGTGTTTTCCCAGTAACTCTGCCACGTCAGGCTGCTGGGTGAGTTCCAGGAGAGCATTTTTTTCACAGTGGTCCTTGGCCACATTGTCTGTCTTTTGTTCTCTCTCACTCAAGGCTGATTAGGGAAAACCAGGTTAAGTTAGTTCATTCACTATTTTCAGGAGCTAGTCGTCTGTAAAATTTCAGGATAAAGGGACAAACCTGTAAAGGGCTGGAGAATCCTCTGGAGGTGGCTCTTGAGACACTCTTTTGTCCAGCTCACTCTCTCTTCAGACTGACGGTCTGCCTTTTTTTTACTAGATTGGAGGGTACCACAATACCCTGACTTAACAAGGCAAACTTATAAATGTCATGGTTTTGCAAAGAGCTATGTGCTTGTTTGGGCTTGCTCCCTGTGGAGGTGTCCTAAGCAATAAGGTACTGTGGACACTAGGGCCTGCCTGGACTCCATGGAGCACAATTCCTATGTCTAGGATTGTGTTTGGGAATGCTTTCCAAGCAAAAGGAGGAAGAGCCATCAAGGCGGACCCAGTGAGGATTGGTGATCAGAAGGCAGGTGTGCTGGGCTGAATTCTGGGTATGTTGCCATCTTCACTGGGAGTCTCTTGCCAAATCACCCGATTTGTAAACAGGTCACTGCTGATGTGGTTAGGAAGTGAGGTCATCTAGAGAGGCATGGGCCCTAGGCCAACATGCTTATATCCTTATATGATAGAGGTTTTGTGAAGACAGCCTGGGCTGACCTGTGTAACACTGGGCTGTCGAAAGCCAAAGAGTACAATCCTGCCCTCAAGTCAAGTCATGAGAGGCATGAAGGAGGCAAAAAGCGGCTCCTCTGCCAGATCCAAGGGAGCATGGCCCATGGATCCCTTGATTCCTGGATCTCCAGCCTCCAGAGTGGCGACAGAATAAACCTCTGTTGTCTGAAGTCTCCCAGATTTTTATTTATTTTTATTTTTTATTTTTATTTATTTATTTTTGGTTTTTTGAGAGAGGGTTTCTCTGTATAGTCCTGGCTGTCCTGGAACTCACTCTGTAGACCAGGCTGGCCTCAAACTCAGAAATCCACCTGCCTCTGCCTCCCAAGTGCTGGGATTAAAGGCATGTGCCACCACCGCCTGGCTTCTCCCAGATTTTTGTAGCATAGGAGAATGGATACAGGAGGGAACTGTATCTGATGAGTTAGATCACAGCTGTGGCTCCAGGACAACCCAGGGACGCCTCAGCTGTGGCAGAAATGGGTTAGATGTGTGGAGATCCTTTCTCTTCATTCTTGCTTGGGGTTCATGTCAACAGGACACAATCCAGCTGTCACCCATCTAGAAGTCACATGACTTGTTCTCACTAATAGAATGTGAGAGTTCATAACAATGCTTGTCAGCACCAGGCCAAGGACAAGGTGGTAAAGAGTACGTCTGCTGTCAGGCATGGGAGGCATTAGAATTTCAGGCAAGAGTTCCAGGCCAACCTGAGCCCTACATGAACCATTATCTCAGAAAAATCGAGTGAACAAAAGCCTTTCGTGGTCCCAGTGTCTCTATACTCCCTGTCTTTCTTTCCTTTCCACTGGACACAGAGGACTCTAAAAAGGATTCTGAAGTCTGAGTCATTGGCAGAGCCACCAGATGGGGGCAATGTCTCCTGGGACAAGCAGCTAGGAAGCTGCTACTCAGCATCGTATGAGGTTAGGCTGGGACAACTACATCTTCAATGAGTGTAGGGAAGAGAAAAAAAAAAAAGAAATGTATCTTTATTTGTTTAAAGAGTTGGGACTTAGGAGCTGCTTGTTGCAGCAGGTGAAGCTGGGCATCTCTGATTGATGCAGGCTCTGAGGGGTGAGGGAAGCAGCCAGAGGAGATGGCAAGTTCTTCCCTGAATTGTAGGATACACCGGGACAGAGCAACTCTGCTGTAGATACCATCAGTCTAATGCTGAAAAATAGACCATAAGAGATCGTTGCTCTCCTAAGCACTTTGCAGGCTCACAAGCTCCTCCCCTGTCCAGGCCTGCTGATGCAGCATTGGATCTCCCCAGGAAAAGGAACAGCATTGTTAGTGATGGATGGTAGCTTTGCCAGCAGTGTTCTCTGTGTGTAGACAGGAGCCCCAACATAGGATGACAGTACACCCCAGAGGTGTATGCCCATGGTCACTTCTTCAGGTCCATCTCACTCAAGGAGGTGGGGCTCAGCAGAACATGGAGTGAGGTAGGGCTGGGCCACAACATCTCCCACCTGGCTGGTCCAGATGGATGATAGGGGGAAAGAAGCCCCTGAGACCTTTTCCAAGCCAAGTCACATGATGTCATCTGATCGCCGTGGGTTAGGGAAAATGCCATTTTTGATGAAAAAAGACTTTGAGATGGGATGAGTTTTGGCATGAGCTGGTGTCCCGTAGTCCTTCATGACATCCCCTAGAACACAGCAGAGGCCTGGATGAACAGGGGTCACCACCATTCTCCTGCTAGTGCCTCCCCCCA